>JAQFVV010013513.1:0-108520 GCA_028023455.1 Epiperipatus broadwayi | reverse complement strand
ATACTGAACTGCAATGTTAAAGTATTCAAATTCATCAATTTTTAAAAATTTGTAACCAGGCTTCATTTCCAAGCTTAAAACGCGCTATGAACATCCTGGTATACAGTAATATATTTTTAATGAATTTTTTCACTGATTTTGTCATATTTCGGTAGAATTAGCTAAATTATACTGAACTGCAATGTTAAAGTATTCAAATTCATCAATTTTTAGGAATGTGTAATTTGGCTGTATTTCCAAGCTTAAAACCCGCTAAGACCATGCTGGTGTACAGTACTATATTTTGAATGAATTTTTTTACTGGTTTTGTCATATTTCGGTAGAATTAGCTAAATTATACTGAACTGCAATGTTAAAGTATTCAAATTCATCAATTTTTAAAAATTTGTAACCAGGCTTCATTTCCAAGCTTAAAACGCGCTATGAACATGCTGGTATACAGTAATATATTTTTAATGAATTTTTTCACTGATTTTGTCATATTTCGGTAGAATTAGCTAAATTATACTGAACTGCAATGTTAAAGTATTCAAATTCATCAATTTTTAAAAATTTGTAACCAGGCTTCATTTCCAAGCTTAAAACGCGCTATGAACATGCTGGTATACAGTAATATATTTTTAATGAATTTTTTCACTGATTTGGTCATATTTCGATAGAATTAGCTAAATTATACTGAACTGCAATGTTAAAGTATTCAAATTCATCAATTTTTAGGAATGTGTAATTTGGCTGTATTTCCAAGCTTAAAACCCGCTAAGACCATGCTGTTGTACAGTACTATATTTTGAATGAATTTTTTTACTGGTTTTGTCATATTTAGGTAAAATTAGCTAAATTATACTGAACTGCAATGTTAAAGTATTCAAATTCATCAATTTTTAAAAATTTGTAACCAGGCTTCATTTCCAAGCTTAAAACGCGCTATGAACATGCTGGTATACAGTAATATATTTTTAATGAATTTTTTCACTGATTTTGTCATATTTCGGTAGAATTAGCTAAATTATACTGAACTGCAATGTTAAAGTATTCAAATTCATCAATTTTTATTAATTTGTCACCTGGCTGTATTTTCAAGCTTAAAACAAGCTATGAACATGCTGGTATACAGTAATATATTTTTAATGAATTTTTTCACTGATTTGGTCATATTTCGATAGAATTAGCTAAATTATACTGAACTGCAATGTTAAAGTATTCAAATTCATCAATTTTTAGGAGTGTGTAATTTGGCTGTATTTCCAAGCTTAAAACCGCTAAGAACATGCTGGTGTACAGTACTATATTTTGAATGAATTTTTTTACTGGTTTTGTCATATTTAGGTAAAATTAGCTAAATTATACTGAACTGCAATGTTAAAGTATTCAAATTCATCAATTTTTAAAAATTTGTAACCAGGCTTCATTTCCAAGCTTAAAACGCGCTATGAACATGCTGGTATACAGTAATATATTTTTAATGAATTTTTTCACTGATTTTGTCATATTTCGGTAGAATTAGCTAAATTATACTGAACTGCAATGTTAAAGTATTCAAATTCATCAATTTTTAAAAATTTGTAACCAGGCTTCATTTCCAAGCTTAAAACGCGCTATGAACATGCTGGTATACAATACTATATTTTAAATGAATTTTTTTACTGGTTTTGTCATATTTAGGTAGAATTAGCTAAATTATACTGAACTACAATGTTAAAGTATTCAAATTCATCAATTTTTAAAAATTTGTAACCAGGCTGTATTTCCAAGCTTAAAACCCGCTAAGACCATGCTGTTGTACAGTACTATATTTTGAATGAATTTTTTTACTGGTTTTGTCATATTTAGGTAAAATTAGCTAAATTATACTGAACTGCAATGTTAAAGTATTCAAATTCATCAATTTTTAAAAATTTGTAACCAGGCTTCATTTCCAAGCTTAAAACGCGCTATGAACATGCTGGTATACAGTAATATATTTTTAATGAATTTTTTCACTGATTTTGTCATATTTCGGTAGAATTAGCTAAATTATACTGAACTGCAATGTTAAAGTATTCAAATTCATCAATTTTTATGAATTTGTCACCTGGCTGTATTTCCAAGCTTAAAACAAGCTTATGAACATGCTGGTATACAGTAATATATTTTTAATGAATTTTTTCACTGATTTGGTCATATTTCGATAGAATTAGCTAAATTATACTGAACTGCAATGTTAAAGTATTCAAATTCATCAATTTTTAGGAGTGTGTAATTTGGCTGTATTTCCAAGCTTAAAACCCGCTAAGAACATGCTGGTGTACAGTACTATATTTTGAATGAATTTTTTACTGGTTTTGTCATATTTAGGTAAAATTAGCTAAATTATACTGAACTGCAATGTTAAAGTATTCAAATTCATCAATTTTTAAAAATTTGTAACCAGGCTTCATTTCCAAGCTTAAAACGCGCTATGAACATGCTGGTATACAGTAATATATTTTTAATGAATTTTTTCACTGATTTTGTCATATTTAGGTAGAATTAGCTAAATTATACTGAACTGCAATGTTAAAGTATTCAAATTCATCAATTTTTAAAAATTTGTAACCAGGCTTCATTTCCAAGCTTAAAACGCGCTATGAACATGCTGGTATACAGTACTATATTTTTAATGAATTTTTTTACTGGTTTTGTCATATTTAGGTAGAATTAGCTAAATTATACTGAACTGCAATGTTAAAGTATTCAAATTCATCAATTTTTAAAAATTTGTAACCAGGCTGTATTTCCAAGCTTAAAACGCGCTATGAACATGGTGGTAAACAGTAATATATTTTTAATGAATTTTTTCACTGATTTTGTCATATTTAGGTAAAATTAGCTAAATTATACTGAACTGCAATGTTAAAGTATTCAAATTCATCAATTTTTAGGAATGTGTAATTTGGCTGTATTTCCAAGCTTAAAACCCGCTATGACCATGCTGGTGTACAGTACTATATTTTGAATGAATTTTTTTACTGGTTTTGTCATATTTAGGTAAAATTAGCTAAATTATACTGAACTGCAATGTTAAAGTATTCAAATTCATCAATTTTTAAAAATTTGTAACCAGGCTTCATTTCCAAGCTTAAAACGCGCTATGAACATGCTGGTATACAGTAATATATTTTTAATGAATTTTTTCACTGATTTTGTCATATTTCGGTAGAATTAGCTAAATTATACTGAACTGCAATGTTAAAGTATTCAAATTCATCAATTTTTAAAAATTTGTAACCAGGCTTCATTTCCAAGCTTAAAACGCGCTATGAACATGCTGGTATACAGTAATATATTTTTAATGAATTTTTTCACTGATTTGGTCATATTTCGATAGAATTAGCTAAATTATACTGAACTGCAATGTTAAAGTATTCAAATTCATCAATTTTTAGGAATGTGTAATTTGGCTGTATTTCCAAGCTTAAAACCCGCTAAGACCATGCTGTTGTACAGTACTATATTTTGAATGAATTTTTTACTGGTTTTGTCATATTTAGGTAAAATTAGCTAAATTATACTGAACTGCAATGTTAAAGTATTCAAATTCATCAATTTTTAAAAATTTGTAACCAGGCTTCATTTCCAAGCTTAAAACGCGCTATGAACATGCTGGTATACAGTAATATATTTTTAATGAATTTTTTCACTGATTTTGTCATATTTCGGTAGAATTAGCTAAATTATACTGAACTGCAATGTTAAAGTATTCAAATTCATCAATTTTTAAAAATTTGTAACCAGGCTGTATTTCCAAGCTTAAAACGCGCTATGAACATGCTGGTATACAGTAATATATTTTTAATGAATTTTTTCACTGATTTGGTCATATTTCGATAGAATTAGCTAAATTATACTGAACTGCAATGTTAAAGTATTCAAATTCATCAATTTTTAGGAGTGTGTAATTTGGCTGTATTTCCAAGCTTAAAACCCGCTAAGAACATGCTGGTGTACAGTACTATATTTTGAATGAATTTTTTTACTGGTTTTGTCATATTTAGGTAAAATTAGCTAAATTATACTGAACTGCAATGTTAAAGTATTCAAATTCATCAATTTTTAAAAATTTGTAACCAGGCTTCATTTCCAAGCTTAAAACGCGCTATGAACATGCTGGTATACAGTAATATATTTTTAATGAATTTTTTCACTGATTTTGTCATATTTCGGTAGAATTAGCTAAATTATACTGAACTGCAATGTTAAAGTATTCAAATTCATCAATTTTTAAAAATTTGTAACCAGGCTTCATTTCCAAGCTTAAAACGCGCTATGAACATGCTGGTATACAGTACTATATTTTAAATGAATTTTTTTACTGGTTTTGTCATATTTAGGTAGAATTAGCTAAATTATACTGAACTGCAATGTTAAAGTATTCAAATTCATCAATTTTTAGGAATGTGTAATTTGGCTGTATTTCCAAGCTTAAAACCCGCTAAGACCATGCTGTTGTACAGTACTATATTTTGAATGAATTTTTTTACTGGTTTTGTCATATTTAGGTAAAATTAGCTAAATTATACTGAACTGCAATGTTAAAGTATTCAAATTCATCAATTTTTAAAAATTTGTAACCAGGCTTCATTTCCAAGCTTAAAACGCGCTATGAACATGCTGGTATACAGTAATATATTTTTAATGAATTTTTTTCACTGATTTTGTCATATTTCGGTAGAATTAGCTAAATTATACTGAACTGCAATGTTAAAGTATTCAAATTCATCAATTTTTATGAATTTGTCACCTGGCTGTATTTCCAAGCTTAAAACGCGCTATGAACATGCTGGTATACAGTAATATATTTTTAATGAATTTTTTCACTGATTTGGTCATATTTCGATAGAATTAGCTAAATTATACTGAACTGCAATGTTAAAGTATTCAAATTCATCAATTTTTAGGAGTGTGTAATTTGGCTGTATTTCCAAGCTTAAAACCCGCTAAGAACATGCTGGTGTACAGTACTATATTTTGAATGAATTTTTTTACTGGTTTTGTCATATTTAGGTAAAATTAGCTAAATTATACTGAACTGCAATGTTAAAGTATTCAAATTCATCAATTTTTAAAAATTTGTAACCAGGCTTCATTTCCAAGCTTAAAACGCGCTATGAACATGCTGGTATACAGTAATATATTTTCAATCATTTAAACTGTTATTTCCCTTATTTATTGATGTGCTATATCACTAACTTTCTTGAGGTATTTAGAGCTTATATGCATTATTCTTTATATACATAAAGAATCTCATTATCATTTGTGTGTTACTGATTTAAAATATTCTCATTCATTAAAATGTCATGAAAGGGTTGAGATTTAACTATTAGATATTATTTGTGTGGTATTTATTTTTTTAGAACAGGTTCAGGTAAACCTGTCTTATTGAAGATTTGGTATAGCTTCCATGACTTGATAGTGCCATATTGTTATATTCAATTAGTGAATGTAGAGAGCCACTGTTTGCAATCCTTCAATAAGCTCTTCACTAATAAGTACCTATTCAGGTTACTTACTGCCAATTGTGTGATCTGAATTATTATCCTTGGTGTGAACTTCAAAGTTATGTCTCCCATTATTCTTCAGCTTTATCTTTTCTTTTATGCTCAAATGTTTTGTGGTAATTTGGCACACACTCTAGTTATTTTTTGTAATGTAAATTTAAAATCCATTGTAATTATTTTAGTACTTTAGGAAAGTTATAATTATTAGAGTGTTTGGTACACAATTATATTAAGATATTCACAGCTTTTTAGATTATATAAACAAGAGTAAAGTCATTACATTAGTGATATATATAAAACTATCCATAAAAAAAGTTAATTAGTCTCAAATTTATGTGTTTATGATGTTAACAATTTATTTTCCATATTTTATTTTAGTAATTAATTAATTTATTATATTTATTTAAATTTGCCTAGAGCTTGAAGTCTGTTATCTATCAATCAGTTGTTTTTTAGTTGTGAATCTTCTGTTTTGAGTGGACATAAGCTAATACTTATTCAGTAGTAAATTAAGTTAGTTTAGTCAATTATATTCTGACCTCCAAATAAATTTTCTATGTTTTATAGAGGTCTGGTGTCACACTCAAGGGTTGGAATTTATGAATAGTAACTGGTACAATATATATATATATATATATATATATATATATGTATATATATATATATATATATATATATATATATATATATGTTATAAGTTAAAATGTAGATCCCTTGTGTATATATCATATTTAGTATGTATACATAATAATGTATGTATATAAGTAATTAAAAATATGAAATGAAAAGTTATTAACTTATATAATTAAATTGTAAGAAAAAAATCTTTATACCACAGATTTTTCAACTTCAATAAAAGCATTTAAAAATAGTGTTTCCATATTAAAAAGCAATTGTCATCAATTATAAGTATATTCATAAAAATATAACTTTTTATATTTAGTGTTGTTTTGGATAATATAGCTACAGATTATTTTATACTCTCATTATTTATTTTGAATTCTTTTAATAATCAAGTTAAGAAAAATTGCCTGGAATATAATACGGAGTTGGTAATATAAATGTAATTAACATATTGGTCATCACTATGCTTAATATTATAATTGCTTTGCAGTTTATATTTACTCTTAATGCCTTAAATATGTTTATTATAATAGAAAAAAAATGTTTTTTTCTAATAAAATATATATATATAAAATTGCTTTTGTTATATTTATGAAAGTCATAGGGAATATAAATTATAATTGAAATAGAAAATTGTTAAAAATAAATAATTTTTAGTTATTTTCTAGAAAGAAAAAAGATGATGTGAAATTCCTCAATGTGAAGTGATAAGTTTTGAACTTTGATCTAAAAACTTTTATGAGACTTTTAATTTTCAAATCCTTCTACTGTATAAAAAAATTTGAATAAATGTATGTTATTTTTAAAAAAATAACTTCTGTATAACTTCTGTTCCAAAATGATTTTGATTTATCAAATTTGCATTATGGAAGCAAACATACTTTGTACTAAATAAAATAAATTAACAAAAGTTATAAATGCTATTTAGTTAATTATTTCCAGTTTTGCAAATCCTTTTATATTTATTTATTTGTATAATACATAAATTGAAATTATTAACGAAGTACTTTAATTATTTTATGTCATTATGATTAAAAATAGAAATAATTACTCAAAAATTAAGTAATAACATATTTTATTTTCTATCATTTTTTAAAAGCAATAATTATAATTATCAGAACTTTTTGTTTAAATGTAATTAATCAATCATCTTAATAATTTAAATTTTGTAATTAGTAGTTTCTATTGATTACTATTTTTAAATTATGTTGTAAATTATAAAATGCTAAGTGATTTTGTTTTGTAGTTATATATATATATATATATGTGTGTGTGTGTGTGTATGTTCTCATGTCCCACACATATATATTATTTAATTGAGAAAAAAAAATTTCTTTTATATATATATATTTATGTGTACGTATATTATATGTGTAATATATAGCTGATAAATTAATAAGTGGTGAATGAATATAATGTTGTAAGAAATGATATTTTAATATGTTATTTTTCTTATTAAATAATTAATATATTCAGTTATTTAGTTTTATTTCTGTAAAATAAAACATTCAGAAAGTGTAAAATAAGGTGATTAGATCAAGATTAGGAGATAAAAAAATGTACACGTGCAAAAGAGTGTGAAAGAATGAAAACGTCTGTATAAACACAAAAATGCCTTTACACCTATTTCTGATAACTATAGATTGCCAGCTTTGTTGTATTGTTTTTATCTGTATCTAAGATTTTTTTTTAAAGAGAGAGGTGCTTTGAGGAAATAAAAGGTGATTATTAATTTTTTTGTAAAATCGCGATAGAACATCAACTTGTCAAACTCTGATTTTTTATCTTTTATCTCAAGATAAGATGTGCAGGTGGTCAGTTTCTTTGACCAAAGATTGGCAATATAAATGAATAAATTGTTTAAAGAGTCACTCAGTATTATTATTTTAGAGAGACAGACAGTCACTCAGTCATTATTATTAAAGAGAGATGTAGCTCAGTCATTATTAATTTAGAGACTCACTCAGTCATTATTATTAAAGAGAGATGTAACTCAGTATTATTAAACAGAGATGTAACTCTCACTCAATTTTTTCCTCATTATTAATGTTGAAAAAAGAAAAAAGGAAAGTGGGCGATTTGATTTTTTTTTTCACTCTTTAAAAATTGAAAAAGGGAAAAGAAGGAAAAGACTCTTGTATAAAGTCAAAATAGACAAAGATGTGGGGATATACAAGTAATTCCCAGCAATATTAATATTGGAAAAAGAAAGAAAATGGAACAAAATTGAATTTATAAGAAGAGGTTATTGACAATTCTATGAAATGAGATTAACATATTTTTCTGAGTATAATACCATGACTCTGCATTGCTAAACCATTTTTTATGCTTCCTGATTAATACAGAATGAGTTAAAATCACTAATCTACTGTGGACTCATATACCAATCAAATAATAACCAACAAAATGATAGAGTTTGAAGCCAACCACACAAGCTATATGAAATACTTCTTTTCTGGCTCCTGGTCTATTCTAGGCTCATTACCTTTGGATGGATGGAGAAGGGGAAAGAAAAGGAAAAGAAAATGTATAAAAGCCATATATAGCCAAATTTGAACCTATGAATCAAATTTTTGTTAAAGTTTTCCTCAGTCATCTAAAGTGTCTAAAATGATTTTTTTTAAATGGGAGAGACAAGAAAATCCACCAGTTCATACCTATCTAAAAGTATTTATAATAACTCTTTTTGAAATGGTAGAATCAAGCCAATCAACAAATTCAGCATTATCAAAAGTATCAACAATAAATAACTTTAAAATTGAAGAAATAAGCAGATCAATTAATTCATGTTTATCTTAAAGTATCTGCAAGAACTTTCTTTTTTAAATGGAGCAAAGACAAGCAGTCTGAAAATTCAAACTCAGGACATTTATAAGAAGTGAAAGTGATCGGGTAACTATGAACTTTCGTTAACAGATCTTTTGTTATTGCTTATTAAAAGTAAACCTTAATTTATTGTTCAAAGCATTATTTTTTTTGATACAGAAACATTAAGGGCTTGTTTATCTATAGTTATTCTCAATATCACATAACATAACACAAATACAGTTTAAATCTTTAAACTTAAATGTTCATTTTTTTTATTATATTATAATATTGAAATGTTTTTTTTTTAATTCTTCAGTTGTTATGATAATAAGCAACCTATAAATATATGCATTTATAATGTTTTTTTTATTATTTTATCTTGTTGCATATTAAAATTGATGTAATGTGTTTTATTTTCTTTTGCTAAAAGGTTGCACAAATATTTTATATATATGTAATTTATGTATTAATCTCTAATATAGGGGTATACATTTTAAACATATATGTTAACACTACCGAATGTGTGTGCATGTGTAATTGCTTATACAAACATGTCAAAAGAATAGGTTATACCTAGTTAGTTTAAATATAGTAAATTATAAAGCAGGAATCACATTTGAATGGAAGTGAAATAAAACACACAAGTTACATATGAAATTTATTTTTATAATATAATAAGTTAGGAAAGTTTTAAGTAAGCATTCCATGAAATATATATTTTTTTAAATATCATTTTAAGCCAGCTTATTTTAAAATATCCAAAATGACAAACTTATATATTGGATTTATTTGGTTGTGCTTATATAAATTTTTTGTATTAGTTTTGTATTGAATTAATGTAATAATAAGCCATTTATCTAATTATTAATTTGATTTTAAAGAAAGGAAAGAAGAATAGTATTAATAAAATATAATTATATATCTTAATTGGTTTCCGAATTCTTATTAAAAATATTATGTTTTCTTGTCTTAATTCTATGGTTTTAAATGATCATCATCATCATTGCTCACAGATATTAAGAATCATCATTCGTAAATATTGAGCAATCACTTGCTAATATTAAGCGCTCGCAAAATGTTAAGTAAACTAGAATGTTGATTTATCTTTAAATATTTAAGTGTTAAGCTTGATAATAACCAAGTTTTAATAATTATAGGTGTATAAAGAAAGCTAAAATTATGTTGTGTCCATGAATTATGATCATCCTCATCAAAGATGGATATCGTATTATTGATTAAAATGTTTCAAATAATACTATACAAGAGTTATGATTGCCATCATCATCATTAATAAATTATAATCATTAAATCTAATGTTTAGCATAATTAATATATGTAGTAAATAAAGATTTATAGAAAGATGAATATCATGCATAGAGATTCATGATGATCATTCATCATCACTAGTATTATTAAATCCTGGTTTTAACTATAAAAGTATTTTAGTAAATAACTATAAACTTATATAAATGCTAGTAAATGTAATATTTAAATCTCAGTTTGAAATAGGATAATTTTTAATAAATGCATATGAGTTTATAAAGAATAATTTATTGTTGTGAGTTTATTAATAAGCTATGGCTAGTATCATCATCACTATTATTATCATTATTATTATGATATCACTATTATTATCATTCATCATTATTATCATCATCATTATCACCTTTATATTGTGATAAATAATCTAGTTAAATGGCCATCAATATTAATAATGGTTTTCACGATGCTTGTTTAGAAGCCAGTAATAAGATGATACTTGTCTGTTCATCAATATACATAAAATGAGCTAGCAATGTCTATAAGAGTCTTTGATTTATAATATAAATTTTGGTAATATTGGGATCTTGTAATTTTATCGATATAGATAAAATGTAAGAATGTCATTTTTTCATTAGTCATCCAAGTCATGTGTGATAAAAATGTACCGAATGAGTTTGAACTCAGTACACTCTAAACAGATATTTATCTAGATTTAAAACAATCTAGTGGCGCTCGTGGGAAAACACATATACTTAGCTAAACTGAATAAAGAGTGATATAATCCCTTTCCAACTTCATAATATTAACTTTATATAATATATATTTTATAAGTTGTCATGAATAGCAACAGTGTGTGCATGTGACCATGAATGGTCTTATATGGTTGGAAAGAAGAATAGGAAGGATTCTTTGTTAAAAGAACCTAGTATGGGAGATAAGCATAATGCACTCCAGGAATCTCAAAGTGGGTAATTTTATTCAGTTGCTATATTTAATATTCTTTTATTTGATGACAATGGCCAGTATGTTTTATTGTTCAAATGACATCCCCAATATTGAGATATTATTAAATCTTTAATGATGATAGTTTTAATTGTCATTGTTGTTATTTTATATAGAGAAATGAGATAACTTATTTATTTCATTACTAATGTGACAGAATTAATGTTTAGGATAGTTGCAAACGGGCTATAATGTTATATTTAATTAATTATAAACAGACATCCAGATAGAGCATGATATGCATATATTCTTATTTATATGTTAGCATCATTCTTATTTAATTATAAATTGTATTTTGGCTAACACAGTGAATTCATTTCTCATTTAATTTACTTGGTTACAAATGATGAACCACTGCAGCATTTAATTATCCTGTTTAGTGTTTGGTTATTGAATTATGGCAACTATCATTTCATCACTCATCTACTTATCTATACTGTGACAATGTTTACTTACTGTTACAAATAACAGATTAGATAAACATATATGTTAATAATAGATCATTTTCTATCAATTTATTATTCTTTCCGTTACAAATGTCTTCTTTCAGTTACAATATATATATAAACAACAGAATACATATACATCAATGTGTTAAATACAATAATTATTGTATAAAATATTTATAATCGTATGGGATTACGATTCAGTACACATTCTTATCATAATAAACTATTAAAATGAAGAAAATATTACGTAACAAACAAAATTTTAAAAAGGCATTTTAATAATTTATTGGTATGACTCTCACATGTTGCATCGTTGAAAAATTACTTGGTTATTACTGTGTTATAATATAATTGAATTAGTCTGGATAATACATTGCTGTAGTGTGTTTTGGTATTTACAATTGTTTATACACAGTTATATATATATATAATAAAAAAAAAATAGCCGTACAAATACTAATTTATTAATTATACAAATATTCATAAATTCCCTAGATATCTAAATTATAAAAATATTATACAAACTGATAAAGATGATCAGTAAGACATATATAAAGATTACTGTTTCTAGAAATCTATAAATAGATATACATATAATATCAATATATGAAAAATTATAAGCAATGTAAAATGTTAATTAATTATTGATGGTGTTTGTCACATAATTGGTATTTAAAATAAGTAATTGTTTGTTTTGCCTTGGTAGTTTGTGTTTAGACAAATTTAAGAAAAAAAATAATAAGATCTCAAGTTTCACTCCCTGTAACATTTGCATGTGTAAATCCTTTTTTTATTAGCAAACTAGAGTGTGAAGTGAAATTCTAATTTTGGCTCATAGCGATTAGACAATAAATATTACATGCTGAACACAGTTTTAGATTCAGATTTAATTTGGTAGGTTACTAAAATGTATAAGTTTGTGATTGAGCACCATTTAATAATAACACAAGAATATAATCCATATAATTTTAAATATGATATATGAATGTAATATTGGAAATAAATATATAACAGTAATAACTAGTTTACTGTCATCTCAAAAAGATTTTTTTTTAAAAAAAAAAAAAACATCCTTTCTGTATCAATACATTTAAATCTAAGTTTGCAAAAGATTCTGTTATCTGCAGTGAAAATGTTTGTTTTAGCAGTATTTTTTTTTGATGGAAAATGGTTTTAAAGAAAAGTTAAAGAGATTTACATTATAAATATAATTTCTATAAAATTAATAACCAATATAATTGTGCAAAAGGTACACAAATTATAGAAAATTAATTTACTCAATTAGATCATATATAATTTTAAGAAGATATAGATGATTAAGCTTTAACTATAAATAAAACTATGATTTTTTTATTTCAAATAAATTAAAATTTATTAGATACAATTGAACATATTTATCTATACATATCTATATTCTTTTTACACTGTTGCATGGCATTTACTCTGTAGAGCATGCTGTGGTTCAAGACTGAGGCTCCTTCACTCTTCTGGGAGAATGACTCTAGCCCAGATTTCATGAAAAAGCCAGTCCGGAGCCAGCAATCTATCTCTGTTCCTAAGCTGCTTGAGTAATTTATATAGATGTTGCAGACACCTTAATTAGGATTTTCAAATATACACTTGCATCTGGATAGCCAGATTGCAAAGGTTAGAATAATGGCAATTCTGATTTTCAAGAATATACCACTCTTTATAGCCTTTTGAATGACTAAAACTTCTCTAATGTCGAGCGACACATTTTCATTAATAAAGGATCTAATTGGCTTAAGAAAAGGGCAGAAATACAGGAGGTGATGAATTGTATCATCTGCTGTGGCACATAGTTGGCATTGAGGATTGATCTTGCTAAACTCTCTTTTCCACACCAGAAAATAATTTGTTGGCAGGGAGGAGAGGTTAATCTTTAGCAGAAAGTAAATGTATTTTAGTTCTAAGAACCAATTTTTTGATTTTGCTATGAGTTGTTTATTGTTTAACCCTAGATTATTCTGTAGAATTGTTTAATTAGTGTATTTAAGTTTGTATGTTTGCCAATACATCTTTTTTTTCATATGTCATAACATTGGCTGGGATGCAAACCCACAACCATCTGCAACCAACTACTTGCTTGCAAGGCGGCTGTGATGACATCTTGGTTCATAACGCTTGAAAATATGTCTTTTTCCTCTATTGTATGGTGCATTATGTTTGCTGCATTTCCGACATAAGTCCATATATCTGTCATCTATTTGCTGGTGAGCAGAGGAGGTGTATCTGTGGGCTCCACTGTTGGTGTGAAGTTTAGATTTGTTTGTTCAAGGCTAGCCACATGCAGCACTCCCAGAGCCTTTTGGAGGTACAAGACGGACACTGAATGCAGGCCAAGCCAATTTGATTCTTTGTGCATTTGAATATTAGCCATGCTTATGGCCACAACTTTGCCATTCCAAAACAGCCTAGAGCATAACATTTTGTGGGTTTTATGAATGGCAGGTAGTAGCTTAGTCTCAGGTAGACTAGCATGTTGAGTAAGACAAGCTTGCCAGGTAGTGATATTGAAATTCTTGACAGCAGGCTGACTACCTTTCTTGTTTTGTCTAGGATTGAGTTCAAAATGTCCTTTGACATGGCTAATCTAGACTTGGCAATGGCAAAGCCCAGAAATGATTGTGGCTGGGTTGTAAATATTGAGGGAATTGTTATACCTGTTTTGATTTTCAGATGGAAGATTTATTGTAATTGACTTTAAGATTTAGTTTTTTTGCATATTTGTTTATGATTTGTATTATGGTTTGAAGTTGGAATTTTTGAGGAATGAATATGGAAACATCATCATTTCCATGAGAAAGGGGTTGAGGTACATTATGAAGCAGAGGGTAGCCAAAGGGGATCCCTGTGGAATGGATAGATGGGGTCTGAATCCTTCTGAAAGCTTTTCATCTAGAGAGGTAAATATCAATCTGCTGAACAGTAAATTACCAATAATATGGCTATAAACACCTGACACATGATAATCATGGAGTGTTTGCAGTAAGATTGATGGAACAATGTTGTTAAATGCTGAGGAAAAGTCTAATTGAATAACTAATAGGTTTGATTTTCTTTGTAGTCTGACGTGTTTGGAAATTATTGTGAAGTCAATTTTGTTTAATAAATAAATAAATAAAACTAAAAATCAGGTTAATAATTTTTATATGTCTATCATCATTATTATCATTTCAAATAACTGTCTATTCATAATGGGATGGAAGTGTTTCCAACTTAATCCAGTTTTTTCAATTCAGAGTCTCTTTTCTCTAAATCACATTAACAAACTTTCTTAATTCATTGATCCATCTCCCATGTAATTTTTTTTAGATCCTTTATAATTCTCTATATCTATTTAAGATTTAAATGTTTTATATGACTATCATATTTTCTAGTTTTTCTTTTTATTGCAGAAGTAAGTTTTCTTCCAGTACCAAAACATTCTTTTAGATTTTTAAAACTTATTTTTTTATAACATTCCTCATTAATTCACAATTATAATTTCTTATATTATAGCACTTCCTTATTCTTTTATGTGAATTCTAGATATTCAATTCTTCAATGGATTATTTTTAAATAATTTCAAATTCCTTTTTTTTATTTATATATTAACTTCTCTCAGTTAAAAATTTGCTAAATTACTGCTTTTTACAAGTAATATTTTTTATAATTATATGCAGAATATATCTTTATATTAAGGCTGAGTTAAATTTGAACCATTTTCAAAGAATGTCAATATTTTAAAGAGCGATTAAGTTTTTAGTTAAACTTCATTTAGAGAGTTTCTTAAGGTTATGAATATTAATAGTTAATGCTATCTTTTAATGCTTTTTATTATTCCAGATTTGTATTAACACTTATTTTATAATATCTATCAGATCTAGTGATAAATCTATTAGAAATATGTAATTTTTGAAATGTTTATTATTTGTTACAATGTAACTTAATTCTGCTCTATTTTCATCTGTATTTTCCATGCTAATTTCAGTTTATCATTTTTTTTCAAAGAATTAATTTATTATATATTTATTTTCTTTTTTTTTTTTTAATTTTGCATATCTTAGTCATTACTTATTTCAGTTACTCTAATTACATTTAACTGCTTATATTTTCATTTACGTCTATATCATGTTAAGTTCAAAGTGTTTATGGGTATGATCAAAAACATTTACCCACAAACACACACACATATATATATCTTCTAACCTTGTCTTGTGCATCCTCATTTCAGAATAGTATATGATATAAAATAAAACGAGTTCTAGCTCAGTTAATAATTAATAAATAAAATATTCAGCATTAAAATTAAAATGTTTCACTAGCTCAAATTTAAAATACGAATAAAGTTCAGTTTATAAAAATAAATTAAATAAATATTTAATATTTTCATGAGACTTGAAGTGAAAATACAGGTGACAAGATAGATTACATTGAGCCAATATCCCACAGGATACTACCTCAATGGCATAAGAACACTATCCCCCTTACTATTTCAAATAACAAACTCATAGTATTCTTACGACTTTAATAACTTCTACTCACTAAGATTAAACTAATAATTAAGTCTTAATCTTCTATTTGTAATAATCTAGCTCAATAAAATAATCTCAGGTTCATAAAATTTATTCTAAGTTAATTTAAAAATACGGTAGTAAAATATGAGAAGGGATTTTATGTCATAATCTACTACACTTAAACTAATAATAAATAAATAATAATAATAATAATATTCTTCATTGTTTAATTACTACTGGATATCTTTTCTTTTAGTTATATTTTTATTACCATAATAAAATAATACAATAATTTTATATAATATTTTACCTTCATGTAATGATATAATAAATATGTGGTAGCATATGATAATCTGATAGACAAAGGATGTGTGGCAACTGATAGCATATAATTCAGTATACTATTGTGATAACTGATTTATGACCAATAAAACAATGTAAAATTATAATTATTTAATTAAAAGAATACCAATAAAATATTTAAAATTCTTAAATAATTCTCTATTTATCTTTTTGTGCAAAATTATATATTTGTTTCAATTGTTATGAATATATCTTGATTTCATGCAGTGAAGTGGAGAAATAAACAATCCAGACACAAAAAATTTTAAAAAACAAATTTTAACAAAGTTTATTAACAACAACAAATAAAATAAACAATTTATGTACACTATTTACAATGGATATCCTTATTTTAATCTTACATTTTTATCTACTAAGTTATATAAAATAGTTTATAGTTTAGTTACATTTTTATTTATACTTAAGACAAAATATTAAAAAAAAATGTTGCCATTTGGTTTCCCATTATGGTTAACTTATTATAAATATATTTACTTATTAGCAGAATATTTCATCCTTAATATTATTAAACTATCTTATTTTTAAAACATTCATAGGAAAACATTCTACAGAAAACAAAATTAATTTTATAATGAGTATGGATTTCTTAAAATATTAAAAAAAATTTCATCTTGCAAAGTCAAAGATGTTACATAAAATATTCATCCAAAATTCAGTACTAGATTTTAGTGTTTTATCACACAATGTTTACTAATCATAATACATTCTTATTTAGCCTTACTTTAGTATGATATAAGTGTAATAATCAATATATTCCTGTTATTCAATGAACAAAAATATATTATGCATATTGTTTATATAATTTACTTTGTACTATTGTATTTTAAAAATATGAAATACTTATTTTTCTTCAAAAAAAATAAAGCATTCAAAAATAATCAACATTCTAAAGAAAATATCATGTTTAGATACTCTATTTTAAAAATTTATATTTCATTTCCGAAAATAAATTCAAAATATATTCTATGATTCTTTCCTTTCCTTATGATACTTTGGACCTTCAATTTCAAGTTATAAATTCTATTCCTTCTAAGCAAATAAACCAATCTTATACAAAACGATAGCATAACCTAAGTTCTAAATTATTTATCATTTCTTTTCAAATATCTTACTGAATGATGCAGTTACATGAAATAAAGATAGCAAAACAGACGTATAGGATTTAAGGAAGAAAGCTAGTGTATCACTCATAATATATCTCAAAAATCATGGCACAGTGCAAAGAGGTATGACCTTTACCTGTCTAATAACCTCTAATACATGAACGATGTTAAAGCTAATTCTTCAGCTTTATTTAAAACATCAAATATTTAAAGACATATAAAACACTGTCCAAATAAAATGTGTATCAGTCATAGGGCTTTGTTAACTATGCTGATAACCACATAAAGACTAAATATTATTTCTATTCCTTATCATATTCTATTTTTTTTAAAAAATACATCATCTTGGTTTCCTGCTAACTATAGTACTTCCAAGCCACTATCTCAACATTATTTCTCAAGATTTTTCTACATATTACATCGATAAATAACTATCTGCATTTACAAAACAATAAATAAAATTCATTGATATTTTAAAACAATTTCACTGTTCCATAAGAAAAGTTTGCTTATTTCATTATTCTATATGTTTAATCATATACAATCTACTTAGACAATATTTGAATATCCAATAACATGAAAGTTCTAAAAGAATCACATAATTATTTGTTATCATGTTGGATTATATCACTAATATATAAAAAAAAATAATCATCGTATGCATATTTTCAAATCAATCCTATCTCATGATGTTTTTTTAAAATGTTGTATGAAAATGCATTACATATAATTAAAACTTTTACACTTCATTCTTAGATTCATAGATGATCTAAAAAAAAACAAAATATACATTATAAATTATTAATAGTTATTATTATTACCAAATAACCCTTTTTATCTGGTCATCATTTTTAGTAGGCTTCTTCCATCCACTGGATATAGAAAAACATTGCATACATAAACGAAAAGACACATTCATATGTTTTATTTAAAAATATTCTTATCTAAATTATTAGATTATATTATAAATTTTATGTTATTAACAAATTAATGTTTTATGTTTTCCTAATCTTATAAATAGAAAAATTTACATTTAACTAAGTTAGTAAAATAAAAATTTAAAACTATAATTATGTCTTCACTTGACCATAGTTCATAATAAAATCCAAAAATGTTTATTATTTTCTCTAGAGTTTTAAAATGTTCTCCTCCAAGTGTGTTAAAGTTTAAAAATAAAAATAATTATTAATCCATTTAGTAAAATTTATAGAAAATAATCCTGGGTCTTTACTCTTCAGAATGAAAATTATTAAACTGTAATATTAAAGAATTATTCCCACGAAGTTTATTCAATATTCTCTGATGCATCACTCTGCTCAATTTAACTTAAGTTATCCGGTAAACTTTTACACAATATTTGTATTTTCATGAATCCATCCTTTATTTATCTACTATATGTTCATTTTTTTATATAGGTTTTATTTCTTAATAAGTTCTTTTTAATTCTTGTAAATATATATTTTTAAAAAATGTTTCCTTCAAATAGGACTAAACATTTTATTTCTTTTATTATATTTTATGATAACTCATACGATATAAATATCTTATTCTTTTTTTAAAAAAAAAAATTCTGGATAAGCTTATAAATAATGCGTCACAAATTTTTTTAGACGGCAAATAGTTTTCTGTTTAAGCTTCCAGCATAATGCCCGAATTATTTTTATATGAGTTAGAATAATCCTCCAGTTGAGCATAAATAAAGCTGTATTATAATTTAAACATATTTTATTTCATAGTATATCCATCTCTATTGTAGTTTAGGTTAAATTTCAGATAAAATACTCCTGGCAAGTAACTTTTAAAAAACTAGAAAATCATTTCCACAAAGTTTCTAAATATATATATTTTTTTAAACTCTCTTTTGCAAAATACTTTAAAATTATCAATTAGGTTTTTTTTGCAGATAAAGTTATAAGAAAGTACTAAAAAATTGACTAAAATAACAATTTAAAAATACTATCTCTTTGATAGCTATAATTTACCTTTCTCTGGTTTCAATACATTATTAATCTCCCCTTATACCCCCATGCAATTCATATTTATAGTCTGTAAGAATACCTCATTTGATTGGTTGATTCTTACTTTAACTTGAGAACAAATTTACATATTTTCAGTTTATAGCAGAATTATATTTGAAAATAAAAAAATATGACGTAATGAACTTAAAATATTATTTAAAATATTACTTTTGAATAAATTATTATTTTATTAAAACTATTTAAACATTTAAAATAACTTTTAAAACAATTTTAATAACTTATTCCATTTATCTATTTTTATTTAAACAAAATATTTAATTTTTTTATTAACTGTATTCGTCTTTATTACATTATTTAAAACATTACATACGATAGTTAACTTAATATTTATTATTATTTGCTAGGTGACAATTCCATCCAATTCTATAATATAACTTTTAAAATATTTTAAACTTTGTTATTAATTCAAACAAGCGTGTGTGTGAAAGTATATAGTATACAAGTCACATGATTAATAACTTTGACAGACAATTTTTAATCTATTTCTCTGCCTAGACTAATAAAATTGCTACACTTATTATATTTAATAAAATAATTATAAAAAATTTGGAAGAACAATTTAGAAAATATAGAATTAAATACAATTTTCACCATCATAAAGTTTATTTTTAAAATATATTATATTAATTTTGATTATTAAACATAGTTTATAAATTTAAATACTGTATAACATTTATTTATCTATACGTTTAAGATTATTAAAATTGAGCTTATTAAACATACTTTTAATATTTATAGCTGAGTTATTTAATATGGCCAGCTTTTACCACCATATGAAACAATATTTCAAGCTTTACATAACTATTTTTTAAATAATTCGCTATAATTTTATATACTACGTATTTGCTTTAGCCTCAAATTGTACTTTAAAGATATAATCGACAAACTATAATTAATGTATTAAAAGAACATATTCTAAAATTTAAAATTTTTAGTAATTGACTGTAATGAACTATTACTGACCTATAGAAAAGGGCACAATATATATATATATATATATATATATTATGCCCTTTTCTTCACATATCCTTTCTGCATATATATATATATATATATATGCAGAAAGGAGTTTGCTATTAACTGAAAAGAGACCTTTTGATTCATCTTGGAGGCCTTAAAGGAACTGAGCAGGGCAAATTTCTAATGTCCACTCCATACATTCTTGTCATTGCAGCTGTTATTACTATGTGATTATTCATGTAGTATACAAACATGGATGGGCTGTTCACCAACATGCATTAGCCAGTATGGTGAGTTTATTGGCTTTTTACCTCTGAGTTTAAGAATATTTTTTCCAATATATACAATCATGACTGACAACAATAAATCATGACCCTTATTCCCAGAAGGCTGTAAAGTCACCAACCAAAGCAGCAGTCAGTGGCTGAAGGTGAAGGGCATAAGAATCCCCTGATTGTGGACTCAGGCTGCCATTTGATGATGACTTTTTATTTAGGTACTTACAACTGCAGATCACTTTCAAGTGAAGGAAGATTGCAAGAGTTTGAAGAAGAACTAACTGTCTTATATTAAATGAGACATTATTGGACTTTGTGAAGTTAGAAGAAAAGGTGAAAAAACAATTGATTTAAAAAGTGGACATATACTCTACTACAAATATTGGAAATACAAGTGGAGTAGGATTCATAATAAATAAAAAATGGAAGAATAACATTGTGGATATTTATGGTGTATTGGACAGAGTGGCAAGATTAGTTTTACAACTTAATAGCAGATACCAAATACAGATAATTCAGGTTTATGCCCCAACAAGTTCTCATAGTGACGAAGTTATAGAAGATTTTTATATGGATGTACAAGAAGCTTTTGATCAGAGTAAACAACATTTTAAAATTGTTATGGGAGACTTTAATGCTAGAATTGGTAAACAAATGAAAGTTGAAAATGCTGTAGATAATTTTGGTTATGGTAATAGTAATGAGAGAGGATATAGACTTGTGGCGTTTGTAGAAAAAGAAAAACTTTATATTATGAATTCTTTTTTTGTGAAAATTGTTAAAAGGAAATGAACATGGAAGTATCCAAATGAAGGTGCAGTAGAATTGGATTATATTTTGACTAACAGAAAATACGTATTTCAAGATTGTAATGTTATTAATAAATTTAACACAGGAAGTGATCATTGATTAGTAAGATGTAAGATACCTGTTACTGCAAAACTAGAGAGACAAAAATTATTAAGAAAACAATATTTACAGTTGATATTCCTAATATTCAGAAACATTCTAATGAATTTAAATTAGAACTTACAAATAGGATTCAAGTATTAGTAGATTTTGAACATGATTCAGATTTGAATGACATTAATAGGAAAAAAAGCAATACACTTTTAAAAACTGCAACAAACATAGCTGGTAGAAAAAAGCAGCAATTGACCAATAAAATTTCTACTGAGGCTAGAAAATTTCTGAAGAAAAGAAGGAATATGAGGATATACAACAATGATGCATTAAAAAAGATTGAATATCTCAAATTTTGTAAAATACTGTGGAAAAAAGTTGAAAATGATATAAGAAAGTATAAATGTGAACTAGCAAGGAAAGCTGTAGAAGAAAATAAAAGTCTAAAGAGTGTAAAACAACATTTTGGTATTGGTAGGAAATTTATATCTGTAATAAGAAAAAAAGATGGCATTATTACTAAAAAGAGAGATGACATCATGAAATGTGTAGAAGATCTATCAAGAATTATATAGTAATAAAGAACAAATTCCTCCTACACCTATTATATCTTCCAAATTGCCCAGAATTTTGAATGAGGAAGTGAGACATGCAATCAAATTTATAAAGAAAGGGAAAGGCTCCAGGTAATGATGGAATTATAATTGATATATTAAAAGAAGCAGGTAAAGAAATAGAAAAAAAAATTAGCAAAGTTATATACCAAATGTCTAAATGATAAAGATGTACCAGATGATTGGAAGAATTCAGTATTAATATTAATATTTTAAAAAGGTAATAAAACAGATATTAGAAATTACAGACCTATCAGTTTTATACAAAATTTTTACTAAGATAATTACAACTCGTCTACATAAAACACTGGATTTCCACCAACCAAGAGAACAAGCTGGATGTAAAAGTGGTTTTAGTACAGTAGATCATATCCAGGTATTGAGAGAAATTATGGAAAGGACAAATGAATATGAGTTGCCATTATGCTTAGGATTTGTAGACTATGAAAAGGCATTTGATTCTATAAACATTTCTTCAGTGATTAAAGCATTCGATCATCAAAATGTAGATCCAGGATATTGTTATATTTTTAAAGAATACAATTAGATTACATAATGATAGTAGGAAAATCAACATTGAAAAGGGTGTAAGACAGGGTGACTCCATATCTCCAAAACTTTTTATAGCAGTGTTGCAAGAAGTATTTTGTGGATTAAAATGGGAAGCTAAAGGAATAAATGTAAATGGAGATTATTTAAGTCATTTAGATTTTGCAGATGATGTAATTGTTTTTGCAAATAATGCTTTAGTGCTACAGGAAATGTTGCAGGAGTTATCAGATGAAAGTAGGAAAGTAGGACTAAAGATAAATTTTAAAAAGACTAAAATAGTGTTTAATAGATTTTCTCAAAATACGAAAATAAAGATTGATTATGATAAGTTAGAAGATGTTAACATTTACAAATTATCTTGGTCAGATTATTAATACAGATGGAAATATAATGGATGAAATTAATCATAGAATTAAACTTGTTTGGAGTGCTTTTGGTAGAAATAACTTGATACTAAAAGGAAATATGCCTATGTGTTTGAAAAGGAAGTTTTTTTAATAAATGTGTTTTGCCAGTTTTTACTTATGGATCTGAGACTTGGACACTTAATATAGGAGCAATACAGAGACTTCAGACCACTCAAAGAAGTATGGAGAGATGCATGTTGGGAGTAAGAAGAAGGGATCGAAAATGCAATGTATGGGTAAGAGAACAAACAGGTGTTACTGACCCCATTAAAAAATTAAAAGACTGAAGTGGAGTTGGGCTGTACATATTGTTAAAAGAAATGATAATAGATGGGCAATTGAAATTTTAAACTGGATTACAAGAGATTTCAAACGACCCAGAAAGAGACCCTATGTGAGATGGATGGATGAAATAAGAAAATGTGCAGGGGTGATGTGGAGAAGAGAAGCTAAAATAGGAAAAGATGGACTGAACTTGGAGAGACCTTCATCCTGCTGTGGATTGATAATGGTTGATGATATATATAAGTGTGTGTGAGTAGAACTTCAACCTTTTCATTACCATGATAACTTATTGAGCATAAACCTGAATTAGCTGGATTTAATATCATTTATTAAGTTGAATATGTATTATTGCACCACTATTAGATGTAATATTAATTTATACTATGTTATTTTTCTATTCATTAATTTCAATGAATTCCACTCCAGTGATATTTCAAATGCTTGTGCCTTTACATTAATTTGCATCTTCATTTTTCAAATCAATTGTACTTTCACATTTGTATCTATTTTCACGAAGTTCAGCAATTTCCAATATTATATAGTTCTTCTTCTATTTCATGCAGAGCTGTTTTATCTGAAAGTGGTTGCAATTTTAAGTTGCCAAATAAAAAGTAATCAATAAATATCAGCCTGCTATCGGGAGATTCTTAGCAATCTCAACCCTTTTCTATTCATTGCCTCCTTTCTGGGTGACTTTACTGCTTTTAGGAAATTAGATCATAAGTTAGTTTTATTGGTTATGTTCCTAAATATCTATAAAAAAATCATTTATAAACACATCCATCTTGTCTTCAAGAAAATTTAACTGTTATTTTAAAATTATCAGGCAACTGATAAGAAAAACCATGGTGGGTTTTTTTTTTTTAAAAAAATGCAGAGGTAAAAAGCCTGTAAATTCACCATGATTATTGATGCCTATTGATGAGCAGATCAACCATATTCTTCTATCTTCTGAAAAATTAAATATTAATAACAGTTATAACTTACTAAAAATATGGACTGGACATTAGAAATTCCCAGTGCTTAGTACTTAAAAAAAGGAATCAAAAGTTATTTTACTTTACAATAAAATCCTTTAGCAGCCCATATATTTATAGGATTATTTTCGGGAAGTATAGTAAAAGTAAAATAATAGTATAAAATCTTCATTTATTTCTAATAATATTAAAATTAAATTTATATTAAATTCTAAATATAGTTAGCCTAAAGTGTACATATATATATATATATATATATATATAAACAAAAAAAAGTGTATATATATATATATATATATATATATATAAACAAAAAAAAGACTTATAAATCCAATAAATAATATTATATTTCAACCAGAGGACTGGTTTTCATCAGTCCTCTGGTTGAAATATAATATTATTTATTGGATTTATAAGTCTTTTTTTTGTTTTTATATGTATTTCCTTTGGTTAGTTTGTTATATATTAATATTTTGATATATATATACACACACACACAAAATAAACGGATATTTTAATTTTCCAAAATTGTTTGCAGGTGAAAATAGTTACAAAATGAATATTTTTATAAAAATAATATTTAACCAATTTCCTACATATATTGAATTTACAGTAAAAGACTGATATAATTAATTCTAAAAATTACATGTTGGATCTGGTTCTATACAATTCTTTAGATGAAATACAATGTTTACATAATAATATATTATTTGCACCCTTTTGATTTTTTATTGCAAGTTAATTTTATCAACTAAAAGAATATGGGGATTAATATTGAAAAAAAAAATTAAGATAGTATATTGCGTGAATGAATCTTTATAAATATTTCTAATGACATCTGACAAACCAGTAACAAATTACAATCTGTTCTTTATAATATATAGAAAAAATACTAAATATATGAATTTTTATAAACATTTTTAAAGACATAACTGGTATTATTTGATAGATATGAATCACTAAAAACTTACAATCTACTATTTAAATATAATAGATAAAATAATATATAATTTATTTTCTACAGTACAGGCTTTTTCATGCCTGCACCACAATAAATAATATAAAGAGTTTGATCTCAGACTTTCACATGACCCTCAACTATCCATGCTATCTCATACCACTGACACACTTGATCACACACATATCGAAAAAATAAATAATCACCAATAAAAGTATTTTGTGCTAAACCAGCACTTGTCAGTTGGTCCAGATTATCATCTCCACACATATATACTCAATACTAAGCTTATATTAAGACAACCAATCTTCATACTTTAATGGACAGACTTCAATCAACTCCACCCACAAATCTTCACCCATACATTTCATTGAAAATCTGATGATGGAACACTCAAAGCCCACATTTGTGCCTACCTTCTCATTTTATCCATGTTAACCATAAGTCACTCTGACTCTTCATGTAGAGGACATAATCCATTTAGATACATATGAGAGATGGGCAGACCTTACAGCACTATAGTCTTATATATATATATATATATATATATATATATATATATATATATATATATATATATATATATATATATATATATATATATATATATATATATATATATATATATATTCTCTACTTGTGTCAGCAGTATGAGATAGTGTGAATAGTTGAGGGTCATGCAATATGTAAAATACTAAATATACTTAGCTGAAATTATATATGTAAATTAAATTGATGCAGTTAATGTTAACAATTAAGAAAAAAGAATAATCTGGTTGCTGCATCAACAAATGTGAAAAAGAAATAATAAAGACTCATAACTTCAGCTTTGGCTTTATTTAAAAAGTATTTGTTGAATATCAAAACTCAATATTTGAATAAATAATATCAAAATTGAAGTTAAAGTTTGTTTATTCTTTTCTTTTTTCTTTTTGTTGAAGCATGAGCACATCATTTTTATCCATTAGAAGTTGTCACCTTTCATTTATTCAAATATAGTAAATAAGTATATATCATCAAATACTTTGTGGTACATTCAGTACACTGAATCATACAGTCTGCCTCTCACTTTCAGAACTCTGCTACAAATATGCTGATGGCAATATAAGAAATCTCCACATACTAACAATTTGTATGGGATATAAGTTTATTATTTCCCCACTTTATGTACATTCCAACCCCATGCATCACAACATGTGATCCAACATCAGCAGCATTTTCTAAATTATCCTAACTGTAGACATTAGCTTTTCCTCCTCCTTTTTAATCCAAATCTGATCCACAATCCCTTTCTCATTTTGTTGGGGACATGTCCCAAGTCTGCAGAGTGAGAATCATCCAAGATTATAATCTATTATTATCTGTCTGGATAATTTGATTATGGGAAAGTTGACAAGGATCAATCCCTTTCCCTGTGCTGATAACACCAGTCTGTCCATTCTACATCAAAGTCTCCTTCTGGATATTCATATTGGTCTCTGAATCTTTGCCCTGGCAATGGTGATCTAGAGTGGGTTAATTTCCCCTTTTCTTTAGTAGGAGGCTTCTTATCATTTCTGCCATATCTAGGGCTGTCTGTAACCATTAGAGTGTTAAGTTGGACCTCACTCTTATAATTTTGAATTTTATGTATATATTTCTCATTCTGTTTTTTTCCAGGCATTGTTTCTGTTGAATACACTAAGCAGCTCTGCCATTTGTTTGACCATTTCATGCCTGCTGCCTATTGATAGATGTATCATTGTGTTGGGAAAATGTTAAATGGAATCTTGTTGATTTTTTTCTCTGTTAACTGACATTCTGTTAGTGCCAACAATTGAGCTACTTGTTTTCTAAAAAATGGCACAATGTTTTTTTAGATCTACATTTTTCTTGGGTCACCTTATTTTTAATCCTTTCCTAGAGGTCTTCATTTAAATAACTTTTTGTTAATGCTTGCCCATGTTTTTCAAACAGGGACTCCCACATGCATGTACTGCTCCTTGCAAATGACTAATGGTCACCATCAACTTAACATTTTCACACATCACATTTCTGGAAAAGTAACTCTCAAGGCTATTTATGTGTTTTATTGGTGATTCTCCTGCATGCCCATAGAAAATTTTTAATTTTAATAATGGGTTTATTGTTCGGGACACATTCTCTTCACTTTTTGCATGTTTCCCTATCTCTTCATTTTTTTCTTATCTTATTCAAATACTATGCATTCAATGCTCTGTGTCACTTTCCCTACTTTCTCAACTATTGTTTTTATTAACTTTCTTATTCTCTTCCTTATGTTCTATCCTGATCTCATCTTTCACATTTTAGTCATCTCAACCACTTAAGTTTTTACTTCTTTTTTAAACTTGACAAGTTAATTATTTTTTTATTTCCTCTTTGAAATATGTCATTAATTTATTTAACACTTTCCTTATCAATGATTGTACATCTTCTTTATTTTCTATTTCGCTATTGTATGCCATAATTGTAAAATATTTTCCACTTCATAATTCCATACACTGTTATCATTTGTGGATATAATTTTCTCTAAATTCTATTTCTCTAATATAAAAGATGTAACAAAAAGACAAAAAAAAATCTTGAAAAGGCCAATTCTGAATCCCCCCCTTCTTTTTTTTTCTATTTTTCTAATGTGAATGAAAAAAAATTTTTTTTAACAACTGTCTTTTTTTTATACTACTCAAACTGTTAAAAAAAATTGATGCAACTTAATACTTCCTTTATTTCTTTTACTAATGCTGACATTCATATCCCTATTGGCACTTTTTCTTATTGACCTTACCTCTATCTATATATGGCCTTTCCCACACCTGGATCTCGAACGAATTTATCCATATCTTTTAATTTAATATCTATCGTTGGTGATACTTTTTTGCCTAATTATCCTTCACTGTATTATCAAATAGTATTTATTCACTTTTTTTGATCACAAGAAGTACACTTTTATTTTATTGAAATATCTAATTTCTAACTTTATTGTTCAAATGTGAGCTACTGAAAAAGACAGAAAACCTTTAAATTATGGCACTATAACTTTTTTTTTTTCAAATTACTACTCTCTATAAGTATTCTCTGGCTCTGGGTTTTGAGATCTCACATTTGTGCCATGATTGTTGCTCATAAGCACCCATGTTGGACAACATTGTACAATTTTCATTCAATTTAGGTTTTATACATCAAAGAGTGCTAATGTATTTGTTAATCAAGTTACATCTACATTCATTCATTCATGATATTAGAGATCTTCACAGAATGTAACTACATTTCCAGATTAACTGACCTAATTCATTATTTTTTAATAAACTTCCATATTTCTCCATTCTTTTTTATTTCGTAAATAATTTTATATAAATAAAAATACAGTAAGAGACAAATAACCACCAAGATGCATTTCGTGCTGAACCCACACTCATCAGTTGAGCCAGGTCATCATCTCTCATATATCTTTATTACATGAAGAGGATTTATGTACAGCAAGTGTCTCATTTTTATTTTCAAGCATCAATTTACTCCTCTCCCAACCTTTACATTATCAACTTTTTGATAAACACGTAAATGATTATTACTAATCATTTATTAAACTAAAGATTTTCTCTAGCACAGATATAAACTTTAATCCAAGTTAAAGATTAATATATCTGAGTTTCAGCACACACACTTGGCTATTTATGTTTCTCTTTCTCCCATGCATAGTATCTTTTTTTATAGATAGACAACTTCCATATTTCTCCATCCTTTTTTATTTCATAAATAATTTCATATAAACAAAGATACAATAAAAGACAAATAACTCCCAAGATGCATTTTGTGCTGAACCAGCACTCATCAGTTGCGCCAGGTCATCATCTCTCATATATCTTTATTACATGAAGAGTATTTATGTAGAGAAAATTGTCAAATTTTTATTTTCAAGCATCAAATAATTATTGTTGTTATTTTATTTATTATTATTATTATTATTATTATTATTATTATTATTATTATTATTATTATTATTATTATTATTATTATTATTATTATTATTATTATTATTATTATTATTATTATTATTATTATTATTATTATTATTATTATTATTATTATTATTATTATTATTATTATTATTATTATTATTATTATTATTATTATTATTATTATTATTATTATTATTATTATTATTATTATTATTATTATTATTATTATTATTATTATTATTATTATTATTATTATTATTATTATTATTATTATTATTATTATTATTATTATTATTATATAATTGCTCACTGCACCAGTTTTTAATTTATTTGGTAAAGATCTGGGTTATATAATCCATTGACTTGGGGTGATTAATAAATGTAATTGTTTCAATTAATTTTGGGACTTAGTGTCTCTTTTTTATGGTAGTAATTTCCTGAGGTTATATTCTATAAAGCAGTATTGGCATTGTAAAACAAATAAATAATCTCAAATTACTTTGTTGGCATAACTGACTAATTTCCCGACAAAAAATAGATGTATAATGAATAAATTATTTTATGAAAAATGATTTATTGAATTTATGCATAAGTGTAATAATAAATAAGTATTACCAGAAACACACACATTAAACAGAATATATAATAAGCATGTAATTAATATTTTGTGTGGAATGTCAATATAACTTAATCAGTCTCTTTATCGAGAATCCATCAAACTTTTTTTTTTGTTTAATATTTTTATTTTTAACAGTTATTTCATTCTAAGGTTATGTTTATACATTCTCAGATAGTATAGTGATTTATCTTATCGGTAAGCTTCATTGTAGTCAAAATATTACTTGATAAGGTACCATGCATGATTTTGCGGTCAAAGAAAGCTATGATTTAAAATATGAGTTTCGTTCTTGCAACGTTATTTAGCTTCTGGTTTAGGAAAGTTGAAACTTCCATCAGAGCATTGGTTTAGACTTAATATGTAAAGAATATATCCGTGGATGCTCTGTTTCTATTCAGACATTATGTAACAGTTCAACACACAAATAAATCAGTGCTGATTTAGTATGCGCTCACGGCCGCCATTTTGAATTACAAGAACCACCCAAACCATGCTGAAACATCCAACCGATAAATGACATCGATCAAAATGGCCATTTTCGTAGGAAAAAAAAACCAAAAATCGGAATTTTCATATAAAAAAAAAAAAACCATTCACATGACTAAAATATTATAACACAAAAATCGCAATTTTCATAATAAAAAAAAACCAAAGTCAGAATTTGTCATAAAAAAAAAAAAACAATCACGTGACTAAAATATTATAACACAGAAATCGCAATTTTCATAAAAAAAAAAACAAAATCGGAATTTATCATTAAAAAAAAGCCAATCACGTGACTAAAATATTATAACACAAAAATCGCAATTTTCATAAAAAAAAAAACCAAAATCGGAATTTGTCATAAAAAAAACCCAATCACATGACTAAAATATTATAACACAGAAATCGCAATTTTCATAAAAAAAAAAACAAAATCGGAATTTATCATAAAAAAAAGCCAATCACATGACTAAAATATTATAACACAAAAATCGCAATTTTCATAAAAAAAAAAACCAAAATCGGAATTTGTCATAAAAAAAAAGCCAATCACGTGACTAAAATATTATAACACAAAAATCGCAATTTTCATAAAAAAAAAAACCAAAATCTAAATTTGTCATAAAAAAAAAACCCAATCACAAAAAAAAAAAACGTGATTCAAATATTAAAACACAAAATCGTATATGCCAAAAGATTATAACTTTTAAAAAAAAAAATCATATTTCAGTTTATTAAACCATTTACTCATCCTAATCAAAATGATGACTTAAAATTAATAGATTTAAAATACTATATGCCAAAAGATTATAACTTATAAAATTGGAATGCTAAAAATGTTAAAAAATAATGATGAAAAGATTTTAAGCCATAATTATATTTTCATCCAGTTATAAAAATGGAATCACGAGACAAAAAAGGCGGCAAACATCTTGAATACACGTTATCTACATCTACATCAATCTTTTTAAAAAAATCATATTTCAGTTTATTAAACCATTTACTCATCCTAATCAAAATGATGACTTAAAATTGATAGATTTAAACTTTTTTTTAAAAAAAAAAACATATTTCAGTTTATTAAACCATTTACTCATCCTAATCAAAATGATGACTTAAAATTAATAGATTTAAAATACTATATGCCAAAAGATTATAACTTATAAAATCGGAATGCTAAAAATGTTAAAAAATAATGATGAAAAGATTTTAAGCCATAATTATATTTTCATCCAGTTATAAAAATGGAATCACGAGACAAAAAAGGCGGCAAACATCTTGAATACACGTTATCTACATCTACATCAATCTTTTTAAAAAAATCATATTTCAGTTTATTAAACCATTTACTCATCCTAATCAAAATGATGACTTAAAATTGATAGATTTAAACTTTTTTTAAAAAAAAAAACATATTTCAGTTTATTAAACCATTTACTCATCCTAATCAAAATGATGACTTAAAATTAATAGATTTAAAATACTATATGCCAAAAGATTATAACTTATAAAATCGGAATGCTAAAAATAATGATGTAAGAAAGATCGGTGATTGCTAGTTTAAATTTTAGTTTGTGAGTTTATCAAACATATATGAACTAAAGCATATGAATTTTTAAACAGAAAAAGTGAAGGAAAAATTGAGAAAAAATATTAATTAAAAACCCACATGTTTAATTATAACTTCTACTTACCAGAAATTCTTGCTTTGTCCCACATAGATACTGTTTGAATTTCGTCTCCTAATGTCAAAATGGAGTCTACTCTTGATTGTGTAAGATCCACACAGGCTGGAGAAATCTATAATTTGCATTGATACTTCAAACTCTTGAAATCGAGACAAATCTCGGTGCACCCAAATCTCTACTTATTTACATGCAAGTGATTTTTACCATCAAAAAATGAACACAGAAACATGTTTAAAGAAAATAAATACATTTTATTATCACATGTCAACAACGCAGAGTTTTTATTTCTATTTCTTTAAATATATAAAATTTACATATTTTAAAGTAATTAAACAAAACAAAGATTTTTAAAAACCTAAAGAATTTTAAAGTAAATATTTGTAATTAATAATAAAATATATTTATTTTCTTTAAACATGTTTCTGTGTTCATTTTTTGATGGTAAAAATCACTTGCATGTAAATAAGTAGAGATTTGGGTGCACCGAGATTTGTCTCGATTTCAAGAGTTCGACGTATCAATGCAAATTATAGATTTCTCCAGCCTGTGTGGATCTCACACGATCAAGAGTAGACTCCATTTTGACAATAGGAGACGAAATTCAAACAGTATCTATGTGGGACAAAGCAAGAATTTCTGGTAAGTAGAAGTTATAATTGAACATGTGGGTTTTTAATTAATATTTTTTCTCAATTTTTCCTTCACTTTTTCTGTTTAAAAATTCATATGCTTTAGTTCATATATGTTTGATAAACTCACAAACTAAAATTTAAACTAGCAATCACCGATCTTTCTTACATCATTATTTTTAGCATTCCGATTTTATAAGTTATAATCTTTTGGCATATAGTATTTTAAATCTATTAATTTTAAGTCATCATTTTGATTAGGATGAGTAAATGGTTTAATAAACTGAAGTATGATTTTTTTTAAAAAGATTGATGTAAACGTAGATAATGTGTATTCAAGATGTTTGCCGCCTTTTTTGTCTCGTGATTCCATTTTTATAATTGGATGAAAATATAATTATGGCTTAAAATCTTTTCATCATTATTTTTTAACATTTTTAGCATTCCGATTTTATAAGTTATAATCTTTTGGCATATAGTATTTTAAATCTATTAATTTTAAGTCATCATTTTGATTAGGATGAGTAAATGGTTTAATAAACTGAAATATGTATTTTTTTTAAAAAAAAAGTTTAAATCTATCAATTTTAAGTCATCATTTTGATTAGGATGGGTAAATGGTTTAATAAACTGAAATATGATTTTTTTTAAAAGATTGATGTAGATGTAGATAACGTGTATTCAAGATGTTTGCCGCCTTTTTTGTCTCATGATTCCATTTTTATAACTGGATGAAAATATAATTATGGCTTAAAATCTTTTCATCAACATTTTTTAATATTTTTAGCATTCCGATTTTATAAGTTATAATCTTTTGGCATATAGTATTTTAAATCTATTAATTTTAAGTCATCATTTTGATTAGGATGAGTAAATGGTTTAATAAACTGAAATATGATTTTTTTTAAAAAAGTTATAATCTTTTGGCATATACGATTTTGTGTTTTAATATTTTAATCACGTTTTTTTTTTTTCGTGATTGGGGTTTTTTTTATGACAAATTCCGATTTTGGTTTTTTTTTTATGAAAATTGCGATTTTTGTGTTATAATATTTTAGTCACGTGATTGGCTTTTTTTTTATGATAAATTCCGATTTTGTTTTTTTTTTTTATGAAAATTGCGATTTCTGTGTTATAATATTTTAGTCACGTGATTGGGTTTTTTTTTTTTTTATGACAAATTCCGATTTTGGTTTTTTTTTTATGAAAATTGCGATTTTTGTGTTATAATATTTTAGTCACGTGATTGATTTTTTTTTTTTTATATGAAAATTCCGATTTTTGGTTGTTTTTTTCCTACGAAAATGGCCATTTTGATCGATGTCATTTATCGGTTGGATGTTTCAGCATGGTTTGGGTGGTTCTTGTAATTCAAAATGGCGGCCGTGAGCGCATACTAAATCAACACCAATAAATCACTGATGAAAGGTTTCTATTGCAGCTCTACTTGGGACAATACAAAGTTCATTTTTAACTCAAGCACTGACTCTCTTCTCAATCAAAAAAATAAAAAACAAGACAAGCCCTCTTCCAATAATCTCCTTTCCCTTATATATCCTACCAACTTTTATCTATTGTGCAGATTCTATTCTTACCTTTCTCTTTCTTTTATGCTAATTACTTTTTAACATTTTTTTGGAATTTTGATTTGCAATGTCCATTTCTGAAAATTCTCTTAGTGGTCATTTTTAATTAAAGGATATTAGCATTTTCCTATAATTAAAATTGCGTGCCTTCTAATTTTATCTTGATTAGCAATCTGGGTGTGATGTAATTTTTTTAATTTTAAAACATTATTAGTTAAATAATAATTATAACTGAAAACTAAACCGATTGCTAATTGTGTGAATATATATATATATATATGCAAAATAAGTATATTAAATGATATTATAATGATAAACTAAATGTGTGTGTGGATGCCCATGGCATTCACAGTATTTTATAAAAGCAATTAGGTTTATTAAATAGTTGAATTAAAGGAAAAACTATACACTAACTTATTAAGAAAGTTAGATGAATCCGACCAAAGGATTAAGATAATGTAAACAAAGCCATTGCAACCCTGAATGTTTAGCTCCTGATCAGATTTAATGATAATAAAAACATTGCTTTAAATAGATAATTATATGGTAATTGCATTATCTGATCAGGGATCGAATATGGTAACTCAAGAGATAACCACATGGACAGCAGATGGCCAATCAAGGGAGTCTATACTAAAAACAATGAGAGAGTGAAACAAATCTAAAATAGAACAGAGATAAGACACTTGCTATGTGAAACTCTTGAAAGGCAGATGTGCCATTTCCTCAGGTGCCCTAGTCAGCTCCCTTCTCCACTTAGCCTTGCAGAGAAGTTTACCTCACACATTCAAAGTAGTCTTATGGTAAAAATGACTGTTAGCGGCCACAACATTTCACCCTCTATTTTTAAAAAACTGAACTATTTTTTTCATACTAAGTGTATCTAACTATAAATAAATTATATCTAACTATAAATCTTTTTACATAAAGGTTAATAATGAAAAAAATAAACTTACATTTTTATGCATTGTTTTGAGCTATGCATATGAGGAAATTCATGAAAACAGTGTCATGTTCATGCATACCCCTAAATGCAAATTCATGCAGGTAGGATGCATGAAAGAAGTGAGATTCATTGATCTCCATTATCCATGGTTCACCATTGCCATCAAATACACTGACAAGTGCTGGATTTCTGTGAAATATGTAACACATTCTTCCTGGCAAAAATGACAGCAGGCTATGATCATTCGCTCACTAACCTCAGTCTTGCAAACAATAAAGTGCATTGGCAAATTATTTACCCAACAAAATGTTATATTAACAATGGTGTTCAAAGACAGGTGGCTTGGGGAAAAAATGACCCACTTCTTATTCCGGAGTTTGAAATTGTTCAAGCAGGTGATGTGCATTCCATCTTTTTGCCAGAACAGCTGCAATATTTAAAATTTCATTTTAGGGAACCAAAGAAATGATAGAAATTCTGTCTGCAAAAATTACACATGGCAAAAGTAGTTCTAACTTTTGAGGGCAGGGACTTCTTTTGAAACACTTGTAAGCTTTGACACATAACCTAGCGCAAAATTGCTCATAAAAATGTAAGTTTTTTTACATTTTATTTATTAACCTTCATGTAAAAAATACATTTATAGTTAGATATACTTTACAATTACATAGTAAGAATAATGTAGTTCAAACCATGGATAGTGGAGATCAATGAATTGTACTTCTTTCATCCATCCTACCTGCAGGAATTTGCATTTAAGGGTATGAATGAACATGACACCATTTTCATGAATTTCCTTTTGTGCATAGCTCAAAACTATGCATGAAAATGTAAGTTTATTTTTTTATTATTAACCTTTATGTAAAAACATTTATAGTTAGATATAGTTTATTTATAGTTAGAAATACTTAATATAGTTAGATACACTTAGTACAAAAAAAATAAAGGTCAGGTTTTTTAAAATAGAGGGCAAAATGTTGTGGCCTCTAACAGTCAGTTTTACCAGACTTAGGAACTGTAAACAGGTCGTATTAATTTTATTATTATTTTGTTATGCCTTCAGGCCCTTATTGTTATTTATATAGTGTGTGTATATAATTGTCATATATGTTTATATTAAACAAGATTGATTATCTCCATATAACTTTGTAAATAAATTCTTGTTACTTAAATTTAATTGCCAGGCTGCCTCATTAATTAGCAATCATTTCTCTTATTTATATTTGCAATCTGGCAGGAAATAGAGTTCTGCTGGAAACAGCAAAAACATAATATAATCTTCATTGCATATAAAAAAAAATAACTTATACCAACAAAAAAAAATAATAAACAACAAAAAAATTAATTTTTACAAATGACTTTGTCTCTCTTTTTTTAATATTCGAGATTTTCCAATGCCAATACTCTTGTATCATATGTATATAAATGGTATTGATATTTTTGAAAGTGATATAAATTTGAAAAGAAATAAATAATTTTTGCAGTATTTTGATTTTATTTTCTTAATCAGACATGTGTTAATGTTGAAACTTTTGAGTACACCTGGGTCTCATTTTATGCAGATTTATTTAATGCGATTTTGAAGTTATGCGATTCATGATTCTTCTTAATATCTTTGTATGTGGTTTTCTTTTATGCAATAAAATTATTAGATCAGAAGTCAAGCTCCGATAATGTGCTATTACTTTAAATATTATAAATTTCACGCACTCACATCATATTTAAAGTATTAGCGCATTATCGGAGTTTGACTTCCATCTAATAATTTCAATATTTTCAGTGTTTTATAATAGTACTGTAATAGATTTTATGTAATAAAGAAGTTGATAATTCACTTAAAATCAGAATTTCCCTATTTTATATAGACACATTAAATTTTACAAGACTATAATGTAAATCTGTTCAAACGTTGTAGATGAAAGATACTATGTTTGTTGTTGTTTTTGCATTTTAAATCACATTCTATTTTTGCTTTTTATAAAAAGAGTACATAATGTTATGAATGCCTATACAATGTATGTTGTTGTTTTTGCACTTTAAATCACGTTCAACTTTTGCTTTTTATAAAACGAGTACATAATCAATTAATAATTTAGTGTCCTCAAGTTTATTTTTAAAAGGTGGGTAACAACAGTGGACACAATTAAATTTGACAAGTAAAATCTGATTTTTAATTGTAATTAACAATTTAAAAATTACATAACAAGGTGATATGAAACGATGAAATTTGATTTTTAAACGGAATTGAAAATTAAAAATAATTTAATTTTTAATTGTTAGTTTTAATTAAATTTTGCCCAACAGTGGTGAGTCGGTGTCTTTTTATTATCAAAAGTCTAAGTTCTTATTTTCATTTTAAATTTTTAGTTTACTCTAACAGAGAAAAAAAAACACCCAAGAAAATGAATTTCTTTGGATACAAAAATTTCAATTTTAGATCGCTTAGCAAAATGGGAAGCATCAATAGTGATTGAAAAACGTTTTAGTTGTATTTCCTCTTGACTTCATTTAAGGAGAAGCTACAGTACCTCACATCACATCATGATGAATCTGATGTCTAAAATAGTGATACTAAGTAAAATACCATACATGTATGAAAAAAATGTAAACTACATATAAAAATATATTGTTTTGAATAAAATTAAAAAAAGTTTGTCTTGTATCAATTTTTTCAAATTTGAAATTTTTTATTAGTCATATTTTATTTTATTTTTTTTATGTGAATTTTAAAGTGATTTTACATTATTGCTTTGCTTTTATGCAATTTTTGGAAAATTACAGTATGTATACCCCATTTTTCAAGGTAAGTTAAGTCTATTTTTATGCGATTTCTCTTGTGTGCATTTTCTGAGGAACCTATCTACCACATAAAATGAGACCCAGGTGTAAGTTGTTTTGTTACTAATGTTAACTTATATTATTAAATTTCTTAATATACAAAAAGAAAGAGAGTACTACATAAATAAATGAAAAATATAGCCAGAATTTAGAAAAAATAAAAATAGATAAGATAATATTTAAAACTAATTTTACAAGAATCAGAATAGTGGGATTCAACAGATGACAGGATAAGTATAGAGAGATAGGTAATGCATATATGAGATATAAGATGAGGAAGAATTGCATAAGAAAGAGGAGGAATGGCCTGCTAAATTCAAAATATTAATCAAAAATTAATTATTAAGGATAATTAAATATAGAACAGTGTTAAATAAAAAAAATATAAATTATAAATCAATGATAATTTATCACGATCTAAATATTTTTTTTTTAAAAAGACAATTCAATATAGAGTCAATGGGACGAAAATGACAGAAGATACCAAAATAGACAATAAAACAGTAGAAAATATTATTCAATATGATCAGTAACATAAGCACTTTATATCCCAGGTTAAACAGAAGATTGGTTTGGAAACTTTCAGAGAAACAATTTTAGATCATCAAGAGATGAAGAAAAACACTGTAAATTGAACTAAAAGAAAATCAATAAAAGAATAATGAAAGTTTTTAGAAAATCAATAAGTGATGATTTAAAAAATTCCAATTGAACTCAAAGAGATACTAACATGAAATAAAAACTATATAGAATAAAAGTTTGAAAAAATATTAAACAATATCAAAAAAGAATCCATGTGCATGAACAAATGCTGCAGAAAATGAAAATCATAGAAAGAAAATTAAGTGCAGACAATAAGAAATTTTATATAAAACTGTATATCATAATACAAATGAATATGAAAAGCATGATAAAAAGAGAAAAAATTATCAAAGCCAAAAAGACATTTACAAAATATAATGATAACAAGATCATTGGCAGCCATTGTTGGAAAAATACAGAAAAGAAAATGAACCAAATCCAGAAAGGAGAAATGGAAATTAAATATAGGTACCTCCATAGATTAAAAAAACAGAAAGATTATCAGAAGGTTAAAAAAACAATTTGTAGGTAGATTGTGAAATGGGAGAAAAAAATTGATAAGTAAGAGAAACACCTAAAGAAAATAAGTCCTAATGAAATACATGAGAATGATGTTAAGATGAATGTGAAGTACATACATGATTAATAATGTCAACCAATTTTTAGACATAAATATTTTCTGAAAAAATATTGTCAAAATATTAATAGTGCATCTAGACAATCTGGACAGTTACTTGTTACTATGAAAAGTAGGCCATTGTCTACAATCATCTACAAGACAGCCAACTATTGGTGGAAGTCATTGATACAGAAATCTATTTCATATATAGATTACCAAGAAGCAATCACAGATACCTTTTAGACTGAAGAAAGACAAGAAGAAATTATTGATTAGATCATACAAGAAAAATTTAGAATGACTAGTGGGAAAAGCTACAAACAGTTTTTTTGATAACTAGTTAAAATTTACAGGTCATTAACTGCAGGTAGTATGATGGAAATACAAAATCATCTGCTATAGTTTACTATAGAAAACAGAGCAAATGGATGTTAAGAACTGACTGCAACCCAATAGAGGAGACTGCAGAATACTTGAATACGATTGACATGAGATTCCAAAACCAAGATAATATAAAAAGAAAAAGAAAAATTATTCTTCCAAATAGAACCACAAATCAAATAAACAATGACTCAACTATTGTATATGTAGAGATAAGTAATATTCACAGATTTCTATAATACTGGCAAAACAAAAAGATGGAAAGCAACATTTTTAATATATACATATATAATGGTAAATAGAACTAAAAGCTATCCTAGCTCAAAAAAAACAAAGAACTTTTGAAAGATTACCAAAGTCTCCACCACATGCATGTATTCATATTGGGATAGGGTGTGTGAAAAATTGACCTAAAAAGTGGATAGACAAGAATCATATCCATCATGAAAAAATTAGCAATCATCATGAATATAAAATAGCAAATTCTAAACTAATATAAATAAAGGGCATTGTTATTATTGAAAATGTTCTGGATAGATGCAAAGATTGGTATTTATGTTGGATAAAGAAGGCCTGAAATTTTGATGATATGGTTCTGTAAAAAAGATAAACAATTTTTGGAGATAATATGAATTATAAGAAGTAAATTTTTAATAGTAAAGATTAAAAGATATTAAAGTGTTGTATAATGAAAATGGTATTAAGATGTTATACAATGTAAAAGTTTTAAAACCATTCAAGGATTTACACCAATAATTGCCTCATGATGAAAATGTCCTAAGATCCGAGTTAAATGCTAAATATTAGTGCAATATTTACATAGCAATTTTACTAATTTCATTGTTTAGTTAAAGAAAATTTTTTTGAGATTGAATGAAGCTTTTGACTAAAATATATTTAGCTATACTTTCAGTACAGATTATGGATGGAGAATCTGGTCATTGCATCAGGAATCAGTGTTTTCATGCAAGCTTTCTCAGACACTATACCAATCCACTATCACAGTTGTATACCTGCTTATAGGTCTTAAGAAAAAAGAAAAGCATAACTTTTGAGTTTATATATATTGTACCCTCACTTCCGGGAAATATATAATAAAATAGGACTAGCTCAGATAAATGGTTATGTTCGGCTAAAATACAGCTATTCGATAATAAAGATATTCTACGATACGATCTATTATTTAACTAGCTCTAACTAATAAGAAATAATAATATGATTCGGTTTATAAATTAAATAAATAAAATATTAATAAATCATGAGACAATGAAGTGAAGTACAAGTAGCAATATAAATTACATTGAGCTAATATCCCACAGGATACCATCTCAATGGCATAAGAATGCTAACCCCCCCCTCAATATTTCAAATAATAATAAATTCATAGCATTCTTACGACTTTAAAATAATAATCAATTAAATATAATGCTAATAAATAAATTATAATCTCTTTATTCAAAATAATATGACTATAATAATAAAATCTCAGGTTCTTTAAACTAATTCGAATTATTCAAAATTTCTGCAGCCAAGTATGATAAGAGAATGTATATCACTCTTAACTACACCTAACTAATAATAATAATAATAAATAATAATCATAATAATAATCTTCAGTGTATAATTCTCAATCTCATCTACTTTCAATGTTATGGTAACCATCGATAATAATAAATAATATAATATAATCTTTAGCTTTCATGTGGTATCTTAAATAGAATGTATAGCATAATCTGATGATCTGAGAATATGCGGCAACGAATAATATTATAATTCTATGCAATAAATTATGTAATTAATTTATGACCATAATGCTAATAATGATGTTAAATAAAAATTTTCAAATATATCATATTATGAAATACTGTAATTACTCAAATAAATAATCTTTATTCGTACTGTGCAAAAATTTTATTTGGTTTAACACCTCTCCTATGTTTGCAATGTGAAAAAAATCAAGATAACACAAAAAAATTTATAAAAACAAGTTTGACAAAATTTTATTATAACACTTTTAACAAAACATACTATGTACACTATTTAAAATTAAAATCTTTGATACATTACATACTTCTTCATTTCAAAAAATAAAAATCGTAAAATCTAAAAGTACCTAAGCCTTCACTCCGACTTAGAACTTTTTATCTTTCTTTACAACAATTACAATAATATTACCAATAATATTCACAGATACAATTATAGCTTAGAATATTTTGTCTACCAATTAAATTATACTATAATATGTTTTCCATAAGCATAGACAAACTATAAAAACATAAACATAAACTACAGAAATAGCACTTATTTCAATACAAAAACATTCAAAATCATTCAAAACGTTTCGTGAATAATTTTATTATCACTTATATATATTTATATAAAAAATAGTTTACTAAAATAAGGAAATATTTACGATTCTTTGTCCTTATATTTTAATTTTACTCTCAATCTCATTTGTATTTAAAAAACTTTTATCAAAGTAAGAAAAACCTATCTTATCATCTTCCAAAATAAACAATTCTACAATTCCCAAAATTATTTATTATTCTCCTTCAAAATGCTATTCTGTACAATGCAAAAAAACTTTAGAAATTTTGATAGTGATCAGATGTGTAGGTATGAAGAACTAACTAGAGTATTAACTCAATACTACAAACATATAAGAGTCAACATGGCAACAGTGCATAAAAATAAAGAGGCATGACTTATCTGTCTAATGACCTCCCTACAAAATAATGTCCAAGCTATTTATTCAGCTCTTTGGAACATTAATACTCAATACTAAGAAAACACTGCCATGGAAATATACAAGTTACAGGGCTTTATTATCTGTACCTGCATAATCTACTAAGATACAAAAATTACTTTCTATTTCTCATAAATCATACAACTCTGCATCCCTTTGGTTTCTTTTCATACTCCTAAGTCACTACCATTTTAAAATTTCATAACAGATTTATCAATCTACATCACTAAAGTTATCAAAACATATTTCTAAAAACAATAAATAAAATTCACATATGAATTCAACAATCTAGACTATTCAACAAGAAAAGGTTATTTCATTCTCAAAAATTAATCAAAAATACAAATGATTTTTTTATCAATGTACTAAGTCAATACTTTAAACATGTAAAATCATAGGGTTCCTTTACTAAAGAATCATATAAATTATATTCATCATTGAATCATATTACATTAGTAATATAAAATAAAAGTATGCATATTTTTATTTAAAATTCTAACTCATATAAGCTTTATGTGTGTTTAATTTATTCATACATGCCCATACATTTATACAATAATACTATAAAATACTCCAAGCAATCTAAAAAAAAGAAAAGAAATACATCATAAAAATAATAATAATTTAATAAATTTTATCCATAGTGAAAATTTCTAGTTGATCACTTTTAGATGTTTTCTTGGTCCACATTTAATAAAATATTTCATAATATTATCATTTATACAGCAAACTATCATACTCAAAAATATTTTAAAAAAAAACTTTACATAAAATTAAATATTCTTTATGATAATTATTATTTTACATTAATATAGAATTTGTATGTAATTTCCTGCCTATAATAATAATAAAAGAACTTAATTCTATTATTAGTACATAAAATAATGAAAACCATAGTTACAAAAATCCAATTCATTATAAGTAATTTTAAAATAAATGTTCTTTATTTCTTCGGATATTTTCCATTATCAATCCTTGTAAGTGCTCACTTCCCACTTCACAAGTTGCTATGACAACCATTTGTCTTAACACTTGAGGACAAACTTTTCTCCCCACACAATGCATGATCAATTTATTAAAAAAAAAATGATGAAAACAAAAAAATAAAAGAAAGAAAGTCGACTTTTAAAATCAGAAGTTATCTCAGAAAATAATCACTAATCCTTGCTTAAAAGTTTCTTTATCTATATATTTCACAATAATGATTATTGAAGATGATATTAAGTTATAAAGGTTAAAAATAATCCTCTGGAATTTTCCCTGTTATATAGGATCCTGTATTCGGTTTCTGATGCATCTATTATATCTATATCAGTTCAGTTGTATTTATAAAGAAAATTGCACATTTTTTATTCTATGGAAATTGGCATTTAATAGTTTAATAATGTTAGCATAAAATTATTTCATTAGGATAATTTTAATTATCCAGGGATTATTGTTTTCCAAATAACAATTTCCAATATTGTTTTTTTAAAAATATTATTAAATAAATGCAGTCTTTTCTAATATTGACAGCTTGACTTATAAAATATGCTATGATTATGAGAAGCACAGTTTCTCAAAAACACTCAGCCATTTTAATTGACTGATATTAATTATACAGCTTTGCGTTATAAGTGTGATAGCACTATTTAATATTATCATAATTTCCAGTAATAGTAATCTTTATTTTTCTATTATTTTTAATAAAACATCAGAATACATTCTTAAATGAATATTTTCCTTAAAACATTTACTGCAACTTTTTTTTTTTAAAATTATATATTTTCAAAAATATTGAGAACTAAAAGTCATTCCCATATAGCTTTGTTTTTAAATATGGCTATTTTTCTCACAGTGAAATACATCTACATTGAATTTCTAACAAACTTTTTTATCTAATTCTCTCAATAATGTCCAAGATATTAATATAACCAATATTATATTTTTTTAATTAATTTTAGAAATATATTTTCACTTAATGTCTGTACCTCCATTCTTTCTTTCCAAAGATATACAATTACTTTTGGAATGAATTCCATAGTTATTGTGAAAGCTGGTTTAAGTTTCAATAGACTGACTTAGCAGGGAATTTTGTTGCTTTAACAGTGCATGATTTAAAACTTCATAAGCTTTTAATTTTTTAAATACTCTCTTCTTTAAAAATAAGTCCAATTAGTAAACTATTCAATATTTTAATATTTTACAAATAATAAATTACTAAGAGAGCTGTTTTAAAACACTGAATTGACTGACTAAAGCACAATTTTATTAAAGTATAAACAAGTGAGCATCTGTTTTTATACCAAAATAAATTAATGATTTAATTGGCAATAGATCTTTAGCTGATGATCTAATTTACATATCCAAGATTTCACAATTAAAATTAAAAATAAAATTTATGACTCATCTTTTTAAAATATTATTTAATTTTAAATTAATTTTACATTTTATTTTAAACCAACTAAATATTTTAAAATAGCATTTTTGAAAATAATATTTTATAATCTTCCAACATTTAATATGAATGTATCTATTTTTTAAAAATCTAATTTTATTAACTACATTTATTTTAAAAATCTTATTAAATATTTTATAATAGATAATTTTTATCTTCTGATAGACAAATATATGTTTCAATTTTATAGTACTATTCTAAAGCAATTTTGAAACTTTACTAGAAAAACTTGTAAGCACACAAGTATGAATATTTTCATGTCACTTGATATAAAAAACCCAGACAATGTGTATCCATTTCTGTCTGGTAACAAACATAAAATTTTAATTGAAAAAATATTGTATTAAAGGATAATGATAAAATAATATAATTACAATAATAATTTTGATACTATAAAATTAAACACATTTGTCCCCACAAAATATTATATTTTAAATAAATAATTTTATAATACAACTTGTAAGTATAATTTTTATTTCATAATACACTAGTTTATTTAATTTTAAGTTATTACTTTTAAAATGTAACTTTAAGCACTTATTTTAAAAGATTTTCAATGTACTATTTTACTATGGCCAGTTTTCCCAACCATACAAAATTACACCATTTAGATTTACTTCACTATTTTTAATATATTAGTACAATTTTATGCATTTAATAATCTCCTTTTACTTTAACAAAGCTTTTAAAACACTGTCAATACTACATAGTAGACATACCAATTAAAATATATCTTTAATTTAATTTTTTTTTAGAAAATTGACTAAATAAATTTATTTGGACTTAAACAAAAGGGTACAATATCAATGTGCATTTAATAAATTTATAATTACAACTTTAAATTACTGTAATAGATTTCTAAATATAAAATCTTTCCATTGACTCATAAATTGAAAGATTTTGCGAGTATTAATGAGTAATAAGAAATGTGGACTTAATCAGTGAAGTATTGAATAGCTTCACGCTCACAGATCTAACCACTTCAGCTTCACCTATTTAAATAGAAAGTAGGTTGAAGTAAAGAATGTTCCCCTCTTTTCTTCCATAGCATAATCTTGTGGTTAAAACACCTGTAGAGGTCCCTACTATCACATTTTATATGCATATTATCGAGGTTATAGCCTCAGTAAATATTACTTACATAATCAATGTGCATTTAATAAATTTATAATTACAACTTTAAAATAATAATATTATTATTATTATTATTATTATTATTATTATTATTATTATTATTATTATTATTATTATTATTATTATTATTATTATTATTATTATTATAATTACAATTTTGTTTTAATTAACAGACATTATATATATATATATATATATTGAAGCAGTTGAGCTTCATGGTCCTTAATACTCACCAAATTACTAACCCGTGTTTGAACCTTATGTTCCCTCCTACTCCAATATTAATGTATATTGATTTTATATATATATATATATGTTTGAGATGTGCACCTAAAAGATTATAAAATTTAACTCTTAATATTGTTTGCTATTTATTAATAATTCGTTTATTAAAATCAAAATATATTAGGTGCAGCTCAAATATATCTATATTATGATTTCAACTTCATCTCATTTATTTATTAACTTCACTTTATGTGCACCAAACTTTACTCTCTATGTGTGTAACCTTAATTTTATTTCATTTCATAGCTAGTCAATTGAAACTAACCTTGGAATCGAACAAGGACAGCTAGTGTGTTCTATGTACTGATATTAATAATAAGACTAAGTATTCCTGGGTGCCAAATTGCAACTATAAATCATAATTCCCACCAGGGATCATCATCATCATCTATGATTATGACCATAGAAGATAATGGAGAAAGTAATTGAATTGTCTGTCAAAAAATGTAATGTTGATAAAACCATTCAATTTATTGTGGTCTTCTTTTCAAACCTAGCATCAATTACGCAAATGTTTCATGATAAATTTATTACTAAATGAATAATAAAAAGACAACTTTCTTCCACAACTTTAATATAAATATTTGATCTCAAGTGGAAACTATAGAAAATGTTATATACATTTCTAATTGATTCATGACTGGAAATAAATTAGTAATCGATGCAGAGAACTCATAATTTATGCTTATAATATAAAATTATTATTTAATTTAATATAGAATAAGAATATTATAAATCAATCCTTCCCATTTAATTTCACTACTCTATTTTTTATTCTCAGCATCTATCACTTTCAATAGCTACAATTATATATCTGATAACTCTTAATCCTATTTCCTTAAACACACATATTAACCTTTCAGTCAACTATCAATTCATGATCAATATTATAATAATAGTATTTTCAATTTTATTATTTATGCTACTTAACTTCCAAGCTAATTTTTAGAATTAATAATTGAACTACTCATTCTCAAGGTCTAGATCTGCCAATGAGGAGCAATTATGAACGATTACATTGAAAATAGATATGATCCCAAAAATTTCTAAACTAAACTTCAATGTGAATTTACCAATGAGAATCATATTAAATACCAAAAGTAGAAAAGGGGTTTTATGTCTGCTCTCAATATTCATAACATTGCAATGAACCAAATGATGACATTTAATAAACCTAAATTAACTATTTTCTCTCATCTTATTCTAATTTATATCATCCATTTGCTCAAATTTAATTAATCATTTTAAATCTATTATAATTTGCTAAGGTAAACTGTTGAAACAAAACACGGACATTAATCATGGAAATCGATCAGGGAATTACTTATGTAAGTGAAACATGGAAATAAATCATAAAAATAGATTATGCAAATCAACTATGAAAATAAATTATGTGAATCAACTATGAAATCAACCAATATAAAAATGAATAATGTAAATCAATTATTGAATCAATCAATATTAAAAATGAATAATTTAAATATCTAATATTAGTTCTAGATATAGGTATTGAATATAGATTCTGGAGATATTTGAAACATTAAAACATAAGTCTCATGAAATTTCATAACAATAACATATCTTTATTACAATAATAATAATAATAATAATAATAATAATAATAATAATAATAATAATAATAATAATAATAATAATAAAAACAGACACTTATATATAATATCATTACACTCAAATATTATATGATATGCTAAAGAATAATATTGATGACACATAATACATATCTAAATTAACTAAATTTCTAAATACCTTATTCATTATCTTAACCCATCTGTTAATTGAATATTAAAAATGCTTATGCACAGAATCAGAATTCTGTATTTATGTATAATATAAAAATTCTCTCTTAACTTTGAGAAAATATATTTTGATAGGTCACATGTTGTTTTCAGCTTGATGATATTCAATTTACTATCCTTCACAAAATCCGACTATAGATCGGTCAGCTTCCAAATTAAAGTCTTTGTAATCTCCTTTATCAACACCTTTATATCTGACTAAAATCCTCATCCTGTTAAAGCAACTTTTATTCTGCCCTACACAAAAAAATACTCTACATATTTCATAACACTATGTAGTATTTTATATTGTGCACACATCAGCATCTTAGTAAGGGAAATTAAATAAAAACAACAACTCCTAACTTTGAATGTCTGCCTTAGTCAGAGAGGGGTCTTCTCTGAGACCTAGAATCATGTGAGCAACTATTTATCTACACACTTACTCTATATAGGCATGCACAACATTTTCCACAACTCTAACAATAACTCAATAAATAATTCCCTAATAAATAAAACTGAATGGAGCAGGAAACTGGTCCAAGATATCCTCTGCACTTGTGAATAAAGTATGAGATAGTTATTTCCTATGTATCCCTTTTGAGATGGTACAATATCTCTACCTCATAATAACAAGCATTTATAGCTTTACATATACACACATACTTCAATTACAGTCCAGATAAATGACATAAACTACCCAGATCTTGAATCAAAACCATGAACTATCTTAATTTAAAAAGTCAAGCCCACAGCAACACCCATCCACTATTTATATTAATAACAGATTAACACATTATAGCATAACAATGATTTCTCATATGAACATCCAACCACTCTTCACACATCCAATATTAAGCATAAAATTTTGATAATAAAAAAATATTTTCTATCTTTTTTTAAAAAAAAAACATAAGCATATATATACTCCATAATCATTACATGTTAACAAAATTTAATTCTTTCTTTTTTTCTTTTTTTTCCACTTCAATGAGTTTTACGGATCAAAGTCATTTTTCTCTTATTTTAAACATTTTTAAAACATTTCAAAAAAAAAATTAATTTAACCAGTAAAGTTTCAATTAAACATGCTACATATTATATAAGTAAAGCAAAATAAATATTAAATATTAAACATTATGATTGTCTCTTTCCTTTGAGGCCAAGTTTGAAGACTTGATACTATTGTCCACCAGTTAAGTACTATTTAGTTCATTTTGTTTTGGAGATAGCTATAGGCACTATATAAACACACAGACAGTTCTTGAATCAAGATGTAGCTACACTGATAATTAAAAATGGTTTAAAGAGTTCTGCAGACCACTTGTCCATTTTGAAAATTTTCTTTCTTGGGTTTGAGTTTAGATGATTTTCCTTTTTCCATTGTAGGTTTACAACACAATCAAAACAAATAAATTTTATTATTAAATATGAATTTGCTATTTAACTTTATATAAAAATCAGATCATTCTCTTTTTAAACAAATTTTGATAAACCAAATATGAACATTAATACACTGGATACCAAGTCTTTTATTAAGAACTGATTTGGTCATCATTAATTGACTTTAGAGAAAGAAAAATGCACACCTATTATAATTGAATTAAAACTTCATATTTAAGTAACAATTTTACACTTCTTAAGTATAGTCAACCCTAAGAGAAAAAAAATCAGAGCAAACTTTCAGAGATAAATCAGCAAGCTAGTTTTCAATTAGTAAGTGCATCCCCTTCACTTTGATTTCTCTCAGGAATTAATCATTTAAAGACCATTTGTTAACTGTCAACTTTAACTTTTCACTTGAAGCACTCATTTCAACACATGGTCCAAACACATTTCTGGGTGATTTATGAACAACCAATTAAAAGAAAAACAATTAAAATACTATCTAAGATTGCTTGACAACTTTTGCAAAATAAATGATACCTAAATAATTTTTTATTTAAACTTACATTTTGGAGTTGCAAATAACAAATCAAAACAGATTCATTTTACCCTATATATTAAATAATACAGAACACAATATATAAATTTCTATAAAGGAAAAAAATCTATATATCTGCAACATACACACACATACATACAAACATTAAATATAAAACTGCTTGTTCAGATCACATGAGCATAAAATATCCATTATAATTCCTTATAATCACAAACCTATTTATAATGAGTTCAATTTCAACTTTCACTAACCTGTTATTGGTAAACATTAAAATTTATGAAGACTCTTTATTTTAGACATATAAATATTTATTTTTCAATTATTATAGAGTGTACAAAAAATCAATTCCCCTTTCATTAAATAATGCTATCTACATTTTACACAAATACAAACTGCATCTCTATATATGTTAGATTTAAGCTATACAGTTATTGATTTTTCCAAATAAAACTTTTCAACTTTTCTTAAATTAATAAAAATTTTTGCCTATATAATAGTTCATTTTCTCATCTTGATTTATATATGCAATAAACCAAGGGTTACATATATATATATATATATATATATATATATATATATATATATATATATATATATATATATATATATATATATATATATATATATATATATATATATATATATATATATTCATTTGATTCTATACACATTTCTTCAGTGATTAAAGCATTGGATCATCAAGGTATAGATCCAGGATATTGTCATATTTTAAAGAATATTTATAAAAATGCAACAGCAACAATTAGATTACATAATGATACTGGAAAAATCAACATTGAGAAAGATGTCAGACAAGGTGCCTCCATATCTCCAAAACTTTTTACAGCAGTGCTGCAAGAAGTATTTTGTGGATTAAAATGGGAAACTAAAGGAGTGAAAGTAAATGGTGATTATTTAAGTCATTTAGATTTCACAGATGATGTAGTTGTTTTTGCAAATAATGCTTCATATCTGCAGGAAATGTTGCAGGAATTATCAGATGAAAGTAGGAAAGTAGGACTAAAGATAAATGTTAAAAAGACTAAAGTAATGTTTAATCTATTTGCTCAAAATATGAAAATAAAGATTGATTATAAAGAATTAGAAGAAGTTAACAGCTACATATACCTTGGTCAGAATATTAATACAGATGAAAACATAATGGAGGAAATTAACCATAGAATTAAACTTGGTTGGAGTGCTTTTGGTAGAAATAACTTGATACTAAAAGGAAATATGCCTATGTGTTTGAAAAGGATGTTTTTTAACAAATGTGTTTTACCAGTTCTTACTTGTGGATCTGAGACTTGGACACTTAATAGAAGAGCAATACAGAGACTTCAGACCACTCAAAGGAGTATGGAGAGATGTATGTTGGGAGTAACAAGAAGAGATTGAAAACACAATGTATGGGTAAGACAACAAACAGGTGTTACTGACCTTATTGAAAAAATTAAAAGATTGAAATGGAGTTGGGCTGGACATATTGCTAGAAGAGATGATAATAGATGGACAATTGAAATTTTAAACTGGATTCCAAGAGATTGTAAAAGACCCAGAAAGAGACCACATGTGAGATGGATGGATGAAATAAGAAAATGTGTAGGGGTGTTGTGTAGAAGAGAAGCTAAAGATCAGAGAAGATGGATTAAACTTGGAGAGACCTTCATCCTGCAGTGAATTGATAATGGTTGATGATATATATATATATAAATTTACAAATAAATATTTAAAAATACAGTATTTAAATGCTTATAAATAAATATATATATATATATATGTATAACAGTCACTTAGGAGTGCTTTCAACTAACTTGTAGCTTTTTCAACTATCCCGTTTAAAATGTCAGCTTTCCCATAATTCAATGATGTCAACTTTCCCATAATTCTGTGATCTTAATGTTTGCTGCTTGCCTATTAACCAAATGTTGCTTGTATTTACATATTAACATTGCCTCTTTAATTTTCCTTTTATTATTATTTTTTTCAGTTTCCAATATTTTTACATTGTTATAATTAAAATTGAAACCATATATACATGATTTATTATGGTCATAAAAGACAGAAGCAGATAAATTATCATTATTTTTAAAATTTTGTTTTGTATTTTGAACCCTTTTAAATAACAATAAGTGTTCCTTTGTTCTTTTTTTCAATGTGCACCTCGATTCACCTATATATTCATGGCCACACCCATATGTCCATTTGTAAATGATACAATTTTTAGTTGTAAATAAAGTTTTATCCTTTGAATTGTTTATTAATTTATTTAATGTAGGTGGTGCATAAAATGCAATATCACATATTCCTTTCTAAATTTTCTTAATGAAACTTGCCTGTTGATTTGAAATATATGGTATTGATATCCACATTTTTTTATCAGAAGAATTAACATTATTATTATTATTATTATTATTATATTTATAAGTAAAATTTTTAATAGTATAATAAACAGAATCATAATTATATCCAACATTTAACAATTCATTATAATATGTTTCAATATTTTTAGTAAATATGCATCAGATAAAACTAAAAATATTGAAACTTAATAATGAATTGTTAAACATTAGATACAATTATGATTCTGTTTATTATACTATTAAAAATTTTACTTATAAATATAAAAATAATAATAGTGTTAATTCTTCTGATAAAAAATTGTGGATATCAATACCATATATTTCAAATCAACAGGCAAGTTTCATTAAGAAAATTTATAAAGGAATATGTGATATTGCATTTTATGCACCATCTACATTAAATAAATTAATAAACAATTCAAAGGATAAAACTTTATTTACAAATAAAAATTGTATCATTTACAAACGGACATGTGGGTGTGGCCATGGATATATAGGTAAATCGAGGTGCACATTGGAAAAAAGAACAAAGGAACACTTATTGTTATTTAAAAGGGTTCAAAATACAAAACAAAATTTTAAAAATAATGATAATTTATCAGCTTCTGTCTTTTATGACCATAATAAATTATGTATATATGGTTTCGATTTTAATTATAACAATGTAAAAATATTGGAAATTGAAAAAAATAATAATAAAAGGAAAATTAAAGAGGCGATGTTAATATGTAAATACAAGCAACATTTGGTTAATAGGCAAGCAGCAAACATTCAGATCACAGAATTATGGGAAAGTTGACATCATTGAATTATGGAAAAGTTGACATTTTAAACGTGATAGTTGACAAAGCTACAAGTTAGTTGAAAGCACTCCTAAGTGACTGTTATACATATATATATTTTTATAAGCTTTTAAATACTGTATTTTTAAATATTTATTTGTAAATTTGCGTATATTATTTTAAAGAAATACAGACATCGATTTATATATATATATAACGGGAGCAATTATTAACACTATATTAATTTTACTAATATTGTATTTAAGTTCATAAAAAAATAACTTTTGTTTAAATTTGTTAAAAACTATATTTTTGTTTTAAAAATCCAAGATGGAGTGTGCAATTGTTAATTGTCCAAAAGTAGTTAAAAGGGTGGAAATTTTAAATTATCTAATTTTGGGAAATAATGTTTAATTAAAATGGACTAAAAGTAAAAAGGAAAATTGAATTAAGAAGCTATACTTTTGCCATTAACATTATTAGCAAATCTATTTCTACTCTGGAAATAGATTTGACTATATTTTTGGACAAATTATCTAACTGTTGCATCTCCAAAACAATAGGTGAAGGAAATGAAATTAAAAAAGGAACAATAAAAGCATTCCTCACATACCTAAGGGTTGTATATAATGGGCTGATTTTTGGCTACAAAAGAGAGAAGTAATTTATAGAAAATCTATTGTAAAAAGTACTTCATGCTATTTTTTTTAAATGTTGGACAAATAGAAAACTAATTAACTTTCTCACCATTTTTCTGGTCAATCTCACCTCGAATAATCATCTCACTGATGCCCCAAAATATGATCTAAGAATGGAGGAATACCTAACAAAAACTTTCTATTACACGGATATGATTTCAATCCTACTAATTTTGCCATGCTGGAGCCAAACTGTTAAAATGGACTCTTTAATATAGCATGGTAATTAACCTAAATACCACCTATGAACTTTACATCTTATTCCTTCTAAATTAATATCCACCTCAGATCTCTGGATTTCATTTTAAATTGTTAAATGAAATGTTTTTTTTTCTTTTTGGTATTAATTATTAACTGCAATTGCTTTCATACTACTAATTTTTCTTTAATACGTAAAGTCTTCTCTTATTTCTTTAATCTTGGTGTGGTTCCTCTCTTAATTTTAAACAGTTTTATTTTATTATTTTTTAAGTTGTCAATGTAAACAGTATTGTGAGCCTAATATGTAAAGTTATTTTTCCCTATCTACTTAAACCTCCCTGAGTCGAGGTTAATAAAATCCCCTTCCTTTTTGAATTAGATTTACATACTTTCTTAAATAATACACTTGCCAGATTGTTTCTCAGGTTAACACAATTACATGATTTTCTTTAAATGTCCTTAAAAGAAATATATATATTCTTTATGAATAATTTTTAAATTACCAAAAAAAATTAAAGCAAAAAATTTTTTTATTTAATTAAAAAAGGTTTTCCTTTTTTTTTAATAATAAAGGGGGGGAAGGGGGGGGTATACAAATCAATATATATATCAAAATACAGTACAATTTATATAAATTATATTCTTTTAGAAGTACTTTCGACTATACACTTTGTAGTCTTTATCAACTATATAACGTTGAATAATCAAAACGAGACAATCTTTAACAATACCCATAGTTCAATTCAGATTTCCCACAATTCTGTTATCTTAACATTTGATGACTGGCGATTCATTAACATTTGACGATTTCTTGAAATCAACATGGCCTCTTTTATTTTACGTTTATTATGACAACGTTCAATTTGAATAATTTTCATATTTTTATAATCAAATTTAAATCCATATTGACAAGATTTATTATGATCAAATATAACAGATGATGAAGGTTTATTTACATCTGTTCCATATTGATTCTCTTTTTGAATTCTATTATATAAAAGCATATGTTCTTTTATTCTCTTCTCAAATGTATACTTAGATTCACCAATGTATTGTATGCCGCATCCACATATCAATCTATATATAATAGAATTTTGATTAAACTTTGAATTTTGAATTTTAGAATTATTAAGCAATCTATTTATGTTATTTGTAGAGAAAAAAGCAATATGACACAAACCATTATAAGTTTTCTTAATAAACTTGACCTGCTCATCTGATATAAATGGCATTGAAATCCATTTCATTTTGATATTTTTATTTTTAATTTTAAAAGAAATCAACACTATAATAAAATTAAAAATAAAAATATTAAAATGAAATGGATTTCAATGCCATTTATATCAGATGAGCAGGTCAAGTTTATTAAGAAAATTTATAATGGTTTGTGTCATATTGCTTTTTTCTCTACAAATAACATAAATAGATTGCTTAATAATTCTAAAATTCAAAATTCAAAGTTTAATCAAAATTCTATTATATATAGATTGATATGTGGATGCGGCGTACAATACATTGGTGAATCTAAGTGTACATTTGAGAAGAGAATAAAAGAACATATGCTTTTATATAATAGAATTCAAAAAGAGAATCAATATGGAACAGATGTAAATAAACCTTCATCATCTGTTATATTTGAACATAATAAATCTTGTCAATATGGATTTAAATTTGATTATAAAAATATGAAAATTATTCAAATTGAACGTTGTCATAATAAACGTAAAATAAAAGAGGCCATGTTGATTTCAAGAAATCGTCAAATGTTAATGAATCGCCAGTCATCAAATGTTAAGATAACAGAATTGTGGGAAATCTGAATTGAACTATGGGTATTGTTAAAGGTTGTCTCGTTTTGATTATTCAACGTTATATAGTTGATAAAGACTACAAAGTGTATAGTCGAAAGTACTTCTAAAAGAATATAATTTATATAAATTGTACTGTATTTTGATATATATATTGATTTGTATATTACATATATTGCGAAATGAATACAGATATCAAACTTTATTATATATATATATATATATTACATAGCACAGTGTTAATTGCTTAAATTATAGCATTCATGTGAGGTTCATGTGTTCTAAAATAATGATTTCCATTTCATGTCATTAAAGTTAGTGTTTTGTTGTGTTGCTGATATAAGGCTTAGTTTACTAAATATTATGTGCTTCTAACATGGAGGGTTATGATAAATTTGGACCCATAAACATTCTTCATGCCCAATCCTGTGGGTAGTTGACCTTCTGATGATTATTTTTGTATAACAGGCCTCTCACGTTGGTTACCTAGAGAACCCTGGGGACCACACCAAGCCTAATTAAACTTCTCTAAGGAGTACCCTGGAAAATGAACTCTTAGCCATTTCATATTCTTCATTTGGAAGGATGATATCACTTCGGATTCTTTTGCTTTTATATTAGCCCTGCTGCTTTTCCATTAGTATTAATTTATTTATGTAATAACCTCATTTTAATGCTGTAATCATAAACTTGCACTTTGCTTATGTATACATACGTCTTTCCAATAATCATGATTATTTTAATTAATAATATTGTTTTTTTCTTATTTTTGTAAAATCCCACCCTCGTAATTCATCAAAGAGTATACATATCTTTAAAAAACAAAGCATTCTTTTCTTTTTAAAGTTTGAATTTAAAGAATAGTTAAAATTATTATGTCTGCTAATAAAAGATACTTGATTTAAATGTATATTACTTTGCTAAATGCTTACTAATGTTGTACTCCATGATGAAACCATTTTAAAAATATATTTTGATTTGCATGACTGGAACAGCGTGAAAATAGTTTGTATTAGCTGTCTAATGATTTCTAGAACACTTCATAATTTTGTATGCTCATCATCACTTTACAGAACCACCACTAAAGCATTAATTGAAAAATGTGTAAGTTTGTTTTGCGATCAAATGATTGGCATCTTAATATAACTCACCAAATATATTTATTGATGTAAATTATGTAATTTATTCATAAGAGCATTCAAACAAATACATAAGTAATTTACTGTTCATTACATGTTTTTTTAAATATTTTATTATTACTTAAGTCACTTATGTAGTTTGAATTATCTTCTCTCCACTTTTATACATTCCAACATATATGTGCCTTCACGTTAAACATGTCTCATTGTCTCTTCCACACTTCTAGTGGGCTGGACTTAAGAATTAATTTTCGTGTGCCATCATTATTATGTTATTCATTAGGTGTTCAATCTGGCACTTATGGAATGGGTTCGATTCTAGGTTGGTCCCTGATCTAAATCTCAGGCTTGACTGGGCTTGAAGTATGTTTCATTGAATTCCAACTCATGTTAGATGGATCAACATATTTTGACCAGTACATGGATCTTTTTTCCACATTTGGACATCCAATTATGAGGCCTTATTAATTATTCCCACATCCTGGATAGATCACTAGTATATGTATATAATTTGCTAAGTACAATCTAATATTTAACACAGCATTACGCTGTTGCACATGCGCTTTGAAGATTTTAACTATAAATGATATCATGTGGTTGAGTGTTAGTATTCATTCATTTATAGTTAAAATCTTCAAAGCGCATGTGCAACAGCGTAATGCTGTGTTAAATATTACAGTTTACAAACATCACGCTATAAAATATGATTTATTTAAGTACAATCTAATATATTTGTAATGTTTTAGAAATAAAAATAATGTTTTGTGATATTGAGTTTAAAAAATCAAATACCATTATGTTAGTAAAGGAAAGAAGAAAGGCTATGTTTTTCACCCAGAAATTGTAATAAACTGATTGAGTAAATAAAAGAAATCTTACATAACCAGTGTCAAAATGTTAGATTAAAACTTGTGTTGTGGAAAGTTTAAAGTAAAGTAGTCAGTTTATAAATATAAAATTCGTTTGTTAAGGCATGTGTTATGACAAGAAAATTTTGTTTTCATATTAGATAATTAAAAGTAGACTTTGTTAAAGATAAGACCCATGTATTACAACCATAAGTAAGAATTTTTTTAATAGTTGGTTTTATGTTCAGAAAAATCTGTTCTCATGTTATATAATTAAAAGTAGAGTTATTAATGAGAAAAACCCATGTGCTACAACTATAAATAGAAATATATTTTTTTAGTAGTTGGTTTTATGAGAAAAAAAGTTTGTTTTCATGTTTAATAATTAAAAGTAGAGTTTGTTAAAGATAAGATCCATGTACTACAGTCATAAACATAGAATAGATGTAGTTTTTTTTTTTTCCTCAAAGTAATACATGAAATGAATATATCTGTCTATGCTACAGATAAGAAATTTAGATATGTTTTTTTCAAAAAAAAATATTTTTTATTCCAATGGTTGTTATTCGGACATATGTAAAAAATGTTAAAATTGTACTAAATCATTGATCATTCTGTGTTGACTGTCATCCTTATAAAAGAAATTTTGCCAACCAGTAGTGAGTCAAAATGCCAAAAATGTTGGAAGTGGAGAGTTCAAACCCAGATAAATAGTATGAAAGCAATTTTTTTTATTTAATAATGGCATGTATAAATATTGAACATATGTTAACCAGACTATGAATTTTCTTTTTCAGATGCATGAGTGTGGACAAGGGAAACCAAATGAAGAAATGGATAAGAGATTAGAATCATAGGGATAAATATTGAATAAAATCTCTAAATAAACAAATGTTGTTAGCAAGTGGAATTTCAGAGTATCAGCAGAATGATTGTTGACAGCAGAGACATAGAAATTGGGGAAGAAGTAGTTGATTTGGCAGGAGATGATCTTTAAAAGGTGGAGAGGGTGTTTATTAATGAAGAATAATATAATGTAATATAAATATATCTCAGCAGACTTTTTTTAGATCAGTCAGCAAAGTGAAAGAAAAAACTCTTAATAATAAAATGGACAAGAAAAAAGACAGACAAGAGCATGAAGATGTGAGTGATGGAGCATCACAGACCATTTTACAATTAAAAGACCCAATGGGGTGATCAGATCCAGAAATATTGTTCAATGATCCAGAGAAATTACTACACCAACTCAATGAATGACAGACAGGAAATGATTTTAACTAGGCTATTCTAATGATGATGAGCCAATTATTACATGAAATAAAAGAACTCCAAAAAATTATAAAAGGTGGGCAGGAAACGAGGTACAAAAAAAGGAAAAAAGGAGATAGAAGACTCTAAAGAAAAAAGAGAAGAATCAAATGAAATTAATGAGCCAGAGCAAAAAGAACAAACAATAATTAAAATGGTTGAAGCAGGGGGAAATGTACTGCCAGACACTACAGTTAAGGATGTTGAAATGATAAAACCAGAACAACTGGTCAGTCACCAGATAACATCCATCATAGCACATTTTATGCAAATACAGATATTCCAAGGCGAACCCAGAGAGAGTCCACAGGAACATGTGGAAAGACTGGGGGAGATGTTTGCAGTGATGATGAACAATTAGCCATTGCTAATCAAGACCTATGAGCTATATCTAATGATTGGTGGTGGTCTTTAAAGTCCAAACCAATAAATTTTGAAGAGTAACATTGTGCTATATTCAAAACATTTTGGAGCAATGAGAAACAGGAAAGTGTCCTACACTCCATAACCATAGATAAAATTCCCAGCTAACCACCAAGTGATGCACACATGTTTTTTTCTAAAACAGGTTGCTAAACTGAGGTTTTTGCCAAAATTTGCATATCCAGATGCACACATTATTTGGATAATTAGATGGAATCTCAAGAAGAATAAATAAAATAGAAAAAATAACCATGCAAAAAAGTTGCCTGTGGATCTTATCATTAATGGTGAGCAGTCAAATATATAAAGATAATATTGATTCATTTCAAGTGGTTAGAGGTTGGACAATTTTTTACATAAGTGAAACAATTTCAGTCATCTATACTTCATTATAAGCTTAAAAGATAATTTAACTTTATGATATAAAGAAAACTAAATTAAAGTCAGAATAAAAATATTTAAAGAATAACTACAGAAATGTGGAAGACAAATAATAGAGATAATAATTAAATTGATTTATATTATTAAAACTGATCCCACAATATTTTTTGTAAGAAGATACACCTATAATAGTGTAAATAGGAACAATTTTATTTAACTGACTTATAAATGCTTATTTGGAATAGTCAATAATAAATGCAAAATAACTCATAGGAGTTAAAACTGTCCCATAAAAAAGAAAACATATATATTATGAGACTTGATGTCAATAAACTGTAATATAAACATAGAAATAAAATGATGAACTTTTGTTAAATAGTTTGATCAACACTTTAAAAAAAAACACTTGAATAGTTAAATTTGACATAATCCATTAATCTATTAATTCCAGTAAATTTATTTATTTCAAATATTGAAGAGACAATCTATTAGATAATTGACAAATGCGTTCAAAGACCTGATGTGGAAGAAAATCTGAACTATCACCTTTATATATATATATAGATTAATCACAAAAAAAAAGCAAGAAACTAAATAATAATTTTCTATTCTTTGGATGGCTAACTTTATATTTTTTCGTTATGAAGTTAATCTTCATTATGTTAAAGAATTGTTTTATATGTTAATGTTCAAGTTATAATTTTAGAAATATTCCAAATAAGAACGTTATAGATGTGAAGTAGATAGAGGAGTGAAATGGGTAAAATAATGTTCTAAGTTTTTATTATAAAATCATATCAAGGTAAGATTAATGTATGATATATTTTAAAATTTTAAGTTGATTAGTATAAGGAAATGTTAAAGAACCTAGTAATATAATAGTGAAAATAACCAAATATATAAGAATAAAGTGTGAACAAAAGTTATCTGAAATTAAGATGGGTGGATGATAAACTATATGATACAATAAATAAACTTGTGATACCAAGTTAAAAATAAATAAATAAATATTGACTATTGTCAAATTATACTGAGACTTTGCTTTGTAGTATATCACCAAGAGATTAGAAAAATAATTAATGGAAAGATAATATTATTATATAGTTATGCTGATTTATTGTATAATGTATGCCTGTGATCCTTTTTACATTTCGATAGGTTGTCATTCCAGGAAATAGTCACTGTGGTAAATGGTAATTTTCTGAAGAACTGATAAGAACATAATGAGGTTAATCTAAGTGATACTCGTATATGTAATTGGATGTTATAATGTAAGGAATTTCCATAAGATGAAAGTGATCAAATCCACAAGAGCTTAATGAAAAAAGCTTGGATATTAAGATAGTATCATGAGAAATAAATGATTACTTGCCATGAGGGCACATCTTATTTGGAAAGTCAATAAGACCACCATTGTATATAGGTGGATTTATAAAAAGAGTATAATGGTTTATCTAAGTGTGGAAAATTCTTTAAATGGAAAATAAAATGTAAATACAAAACAATAGTTACATTACGTAATTAATTTTAAAGTGACACTATATGAAAATAAAAACAAATGGGATCAATAATGAAAACAAAGGAAAAAAATGAATGAATGAGAGATGATCAAATGGCATTTTATCTTTGATTTTATTATGGGTATTAATTTCATAGATTTTAAGTTATAAAAATAATCATATTATGACAATACATTATGTGGTTGTTTTGCATTCATAAGGATAATAATACAATGTATCTTAAATAAGAGATATAAATAAAATTTGAAACCTATAGTTAAATAATAATAATAATAATAATAATAATAATAATAATAATAATAATAATAATAATAATAATAATAATAATAATAATAATAATAATAATAATAATCATCTAAGTGATAAGCTATATTAAAAGGATTGGCTGATAAATTATTCTCAGATGGCTATCTGAATTGGTTCTTATGAGTGGTATTGATAAGTAAGTCAGTGTTGTAGGATTCATTCTTTCTTTGGCAGTCATTCTGGGCAAGTTTCACTACTTTGGCTCCAGAATTATTCAATCAACCAGCTACTTAGAGATTAATTTATGGACAAGACTACTGCTGACATTTTTTTTAAGAAATCCATTATACAGTTCTTTTAAGAACTAATGATTTCTTAAGGATTTAATGAACCAGTCAAGATCGCAAATGAACATTTAATAAAATATATTATCATATACAAATAGAGGAAAATATGAAGTAATCTACCAGAAAGTCTAGTAAAATGACCGTGGGGTAGACAATCAGCCAGTGCACCGCTCTTTCTCTCTCCCAAGCCGCCAAGATGTGATCGCCAGTTCCAGCTGCCCATGATGATGACAAATGCCACTTTGCCTATGTGTAAATAGATGAAATCCTCACTATACAGCCAGAAGACTTGAAGCCCAGTCAGAGCCCAGAGGAGAAGAATGAAGATGCTGACATAAGTTTATTTTACAAATACTTTATTAATATTGAAATACTTAACTATGATATTCCCAATTAAATATATTATTATTATTTTATTTATTATTATTGATCATTTAAAAAGAAAAAAAAAGGGAGAGAGAATTGTCTCTAGCATATATATGTATTTATTGAATTTATGGTTATTGCAGGCATAATAATACAGCTTTTACTTAAATCTATTAATTCGAGTTTCTATCCCAAATTCTAATATTTTCAGCAAAGGTTGCAATTAGTTTGTTTTTTCTGTTTGTTGAAATTTTTCATACGTAAATATACATGTGTATATACACGCACATACACTGGTAATATTCGGTAAATATGATACGTCATGTTGCATATCTAAAATGTATTTAACCAGATATCCTTTTAAGTTATTTTTTTTTGCCACAGCTGTACCTCATGATGCATGCAAGAAGGGATTTATTTATTATAAGATTCCACAGAAGCAAGTCCTCTAATAACTTTTATATTTAGAATAATAGTAAGTGTGTAATTGTGCTGCACATATATACATGTATAAGAATATTTCATAATGCGAATATATGTACGTATAGTTTTTTTTTTAATTATTATCATTTTGCTATCAGTAAAAAAAAAAGTAATTTTAAAGTGTTCAGTAAAATTGCTACATTTTCATTTACCATTGTCAAACTTCCTCCACTCACAACTTTGTCGCCATCCATTTCAGATAAATACACTAATGATTATTGCTAATCATTTTAGAAACTAGAGATTATCTCTAGCACAGATATAAACTTTAAACCTCAGTTAAAGATTAATATATCTGATTTTTTTTTTATTTTACACACACATAGTTATTCACCTTTCTCTGTCCCATATGTAATATCTTTATAGATATAATAAACATCTCCATACTTCCCCATTCTTTTTAAATACATATAAATAAAGATATAATAAAAGACAAATGATCCCCAAGATGCATTTCATACGAAATGCATCTTGGGGTCATACCCATTTAAGGCTCATTGGAGAGGGGGGTATTGTGCCAGGCATTATCAAATGACCTTACACAAAGTCAGCTGTAAAGAAAATTACAGCAGATAAACATGTAAATTTGGATATATTAAGCACAACATAATATATAAATGTGCTATATTAATAATGGAAGTTAGATTTGAGCAGTAGAATACCCACACACACCAATTTAAAATATTGTACACATATAAACTCTAAGTATGTTTTTTTTTTTTTATTTTTCCATTTTGTATATTTTTTATATATCATTTTGTGTATTTGTTTTTCTTTGAAAATTCAAATAGAGAAAAGCAATCGTTCCAACATACTTAAATATATTTTTTTTTGTTGTTTTAATTACTTTTCTAAAAATTGTTATCTTATTCTGTAAGAAAAAAAAATTGATTGCTTTTGCAAAAATCTGATCAAAAGCAAAATGTTTGATAATGCTATAATTAAACTGTTATCTTTTTAAAAATTCTTTTGAATTGATTTTGTGTGCAAGTGGTCTGGGTTATTCAAGATGGAAGTCATTATATTAAGCTTAAAATGTAGAATTTAATCAGAAAAATATAAAGGAATGTTTATAATCTAAGTGATGAGTTAAATTAAAAGGATTGGCTGATTCATTTTTCTCAGATGCCTATCTGAATTGGTTCTTATGGGTGTGATTGATAAGTTAGTCAGTGTTGTAGGATTCATTCTTATTTTGGCAGCCATTCTGGGCAAGTTTCACTACTTTGGCTCCAGAATTATTCAATCAACCAGCTACTTAGAGATTAATTTATGGACAAGACTACTGCTGATATTATTTTTAAGAAATCCATTATACAGTTCTTTTAAGCACTAATGATTTGTTAAGGATTTAATGAACCAGTCAAGATAGCAAATGAACATTTAATAAAATTTATTATCATATACAAATAGAGAAAAATATGAAGCAATCTACCAGAGAGTCTAGTAAAATGACCGTGGGGTAGACAACCAGCCAGTGCACTGCCCTTTCTCTGTCCCAAGCCACCAAGATGTGATCGCCAGTTCCAGCTGCCATGATGATGACAAACGCTGCCTTGCCTATGCCTAAATAGATGAAATCCTCACCGTACAGCCAGTTGACTTGAATCCCAGTCAAAGCCCAGATGAGAAGAATGAAGATGCCGACATAAGTTTATTTTACAAATATTTTATTAATATTGAACTAATTAACTATGATATTTCCGATTAAATATATTATTTTCTTATTTATTATTATTAATCATTTAAAAAAAAAAAAGGAAGAGAAAATTGTCTCTAGCATATATATATATATATATATATATATATATGCTAGATATGCTAGATACAATTCAATATATATATATATATATATATATATATATATATATATATTGAATTTATGGTTATTGCAGGCATAATAATACAGCTTTTACTTAAATCTATTAATTCATGTTTCTATCCCAAATTCTAATATTTTCAGCAAAGGTTGCAATTAGTTTTTTTTTTTTTTCTGTTTGTTGAAAATTGTCATACGTAAATATGCATGTGTATATATTCGCACATACACTGGTAATATTCGGTAAATACGATACGTCATGTTGCATATCTAAAATGTATTTAACCAGATATTCTTTTAAGTTATTTTTTTTGCCACAGCTGTACCTCATGATGCATGCAAGAAGGGATTTATTTATTATAAGATTCCACAGAAGCAAGTCCTCTAATAACTTTTTTATTTAGAATAATAGTAAGTGTGTAATTGTGCTGCACGTATATACATGTATAAGAATATTTCATAGTGCGAATATATGTACATATAGTTTTTTTTTTAATTATTATCATATTGGTTATCAATAATAAAAAAATAATTTTAAAGTGCTCAGTAAAAGTGTATGCCTGTATAACTGAAAATCTCTTATCTAAAAATATGTGTACATCAAATCACACAAAGTATAACTTATTTCTACAGGGTAAAAAATGCTCAGACCACTTCCATTACTTATAAAACATTGTAAATAACTTTAGGAATTTCTTATTTTTCTTATTTAAAATTTGCATTTTATCTATTTTAACGCCTCGAATATATATATATATAGGTTTGTGATAATTAATTATTTAGTATTTTTGTTATTATATTATCATTAGTATGAAACAGTGGTAAGTAGTTGGGATTAAATAAATATTTAATCATAATATTAAACTTGTTTCATTTTCGTATTATTATTTTTTTTTGATAAAATGTATTCTTTCCGTATCAACCACGTACCTGAAATAACCATTTAACTTCACCCATTTGAAGATCCTAAATGTAGAGTGACTGAGCTAGCCACATGGGATATCACTCTACCGGGTGTTAGATCTTATTCTCATGCTTTTCTGGACATATGGTATTGCACACCCTTCTGGGAGGGGGAAAAATTCATTTTTATTCTTTTCTAGAAGTGGCGCGCATAGGTCTATTTTGTAAATAGATTTTTCAAAGGTGTGTACTTGCCATTGTTCTAAATATCCAGGCATTCAAATAAGATATCAACTAAATGGTGCTTTTAACTGGAAGAGTCCTGTCAAACCACTCTTTCTATCAGTTTACTTGGAAGTACCAATATACATGAGTACAGACAATCGGCTAAATTGGTATCCATTTTTTTTCCTGTTAAATCTTGTTCACTTCATGCTCAGTGCAAGATTAGGATTAGGAAATCCACAGGGGAGTTTGTATCCAGTACAATATATTGTACCAAACACTCCATCCATTTTGTAGTTACACAACTTATGGATATGAGTAGAAACGCAGATAAACAGTTATATATGAGTTTTATAGATATAGAGAAGGCATATGATAGAGTAAATAGAAATAGATTATGGATAAGTTTAGCAAATTTGGGAATGGATGAAGCTTTAATATATATTATTAAGAAATTATATGAAAATAATTATTATATATATCAATTAGAGAATATAGAATCAATTAAAGTTAAAAATGGTGTGGGACTAAGGCAAGGATGCCCTATGTCACTTATTTTGTTTGTGTTGTATTTGAGTGAAATGGAAAGAGCAATAGAAAGATTAGGAAGAGGGATAGAGATACCGTTAATAGGTAGTAAGGGAGTATATATTTTGTCAGGTCTTTTTTTTGTGGATGATATATTTTTGTGTGCAGAAAAAAGAGAAGATATGGAAGTTATGTTGAGGACATGTGCAAGGGTGGGTAAAGAGATGGGGATTAAATTTAGTGAAGAAAAATCAAATATAATGATGGTTAATACTGAGGAAAGAGAAGATGTAGAATTTTTATTGGAAGATATTAAGTTAAGTGTGGTAAATAGATATAATTATTTGGGAAATATTTTAAGTAATCAGAAAAATTATTTGGATGAATGGGAGAAAAAATTGATAAATGAAGCAAAGAAAAGAAAGGGATTGATAAAGAAATTAACAGTATTTTCATATAATAAATATGATGTAGCTAGAATTATATGGAAAGGAGTTGCAGTAGCAGGGTTAACATGTGGTAATGATGCATTATATGTTAGTAAAAAGATATTAGATTATTTAGAAAAAGCTCAAAGGGAAGTAGGAAGACATGCATTGGATGCAGAAGTATGGACAGCAAGGGAGGCAATTCAAGGAGAAATGGGATGGTCAAGTTTTCATATGAGAGATGCAAAAATTAAAATAAAAATGTTGGTAGATTGCAGTTTATGGATAATAAAAGAATAGCTAAAATAGTATTTAATTGGGTTATGAGTAAAGGGCAGGTAACAAGATGGGTGAGAAAGGTAATGCAGTATGCAAAAGATTTGGATAAAGAATTTATATCAGTATATTTGTACAAAAGATGGGATGATTGTGTTAAGAGAATTATTGAACGTTATAGTAGTAAGGAATGGGATAAAAGAATAAATTTATTAATAAAGACTAGGGAGTTAGAGAGATGGAGAAATAGTATGGAGAGTAAAAAGAGTTTAAATATATATAGAAATAAACAGAATATTAGGTGTGAGTTAATATATGATAATAGTAAGAAAAGTAGTTTATTGTTTAAGGCTCGAACGGGATCTTTAGCTACAAAAGAATATACATGTAAATGGAAAAATATGGGTGATTTATTTTGTAAATTATGTAAGGAAGGAATTGAAAATATTAGGCATTTGTTAATTGAATGTAAATGTTTGAAAACAGAAAGAGTACATATAATGAAGTTGTGGAAAAATAAATATGAAAAGAGTGATTATGCAGAAAGTGAATTATTGGTTTTTATGCTGGGTTTGGGAAAAGATAAGGGGGATTTAGATATAAAGGTTATAGAGTTGACAAAAATTATGTTGTGGAAATGGGATAGAGCAGATTATGGGTAAATTTAGAGTGGGGAATGTAAAAGAAAGTGGCTAACAGGTTTATCTGGGCATAATTGCTGAGATATTCTTGACTTCATTTAAGGAGAAGCCATAATACATCACATCATATCACATATGGAAAATTTATTTACTGTGATCAGAATAGATAATGATGATGATTTGCGCTGACTAGACTCAGGGAGAAACAAGAGATCTTAAATTGTTTAGACAATTGAGACAAAAAGCACAAAGACAAACGTCAGCCAAATTAAGTTTAAACATATTTAACAAAATTTTATTCAGAGAAGAATAACCTATAAGAAAAGTTTATAAGTTAACAAATAGGATTAGCTCAAGCATGTACCAGAAAGACTAAATGCAATGCTCTGGCAGATCTACTGATTCTCTAATAAACAAATTGAAAAGGGAGGAAGTAAATTTCATTTAGCAGAGGATTCACCCAAACATTAGTTTTCACCTTCAGATATCTAAACAATACGTTCTTGAAACAAATCAACGAAATCAGCGTGATGAGCTTTGAGGTCTAAAAAATGTAACAGACCCACGATTGTCATATATCGGTATAAGCTGCACCTATTATTACATTTAAAATTAAGGTGATTGATCCATCTCAAGAACAAACAAAAAATGTGATTGAAAATGAAAGAAAAACAATTAAAACAGGTGAATCCCAGCCAAACGATTGGCGAAAACTAATAATAATTAAAGGGTCTCAATAGGAGACAAGCAGATAATTATAAAAACAGTTATGTCTGCCCCAGAAATTAAAGAAAATAAACTTACAAACAAATTCTGAATACACACTTTGATAAATTTAAAGCACACATAATAAATACAAAAATAAATCTATCGGAGAGTGCACATGAGTACGAACATATTAGAAGTTTTAAATACTTTAGCAGAATGAAAGTCTCACTCACCTGTAATTTAAAAGAGGATAAATATTATCTTCCTGCTGATAACTTATAAAATTACAAAGAACAACAATTCTAATTTCTACCTTCAGAGATATAAGAAACGAAATCCTCACCTGTGGAAAATTACACAATAAAGTCGTCAGCCAAAAGATTTTTGGAGGTTTGCGAAAGTGCAAACACAGTGTTTACAAATTAATTATTGAATAATAAAATAATTACTAGTAAGCATTTAAAATATACATGACTGCTAAAGCATTTATAAAAAGTGAGGCATAAAAGTATAAAACTCATTCATCACTCTCCAATAAACAAAAATTGAAAGCAACTTGGAATCTTAAAAATAAGATCCCAAGACACACTTCAAAATATTAGAAAACACAGCAAATATTAAATAAGAGGCTATATTGTTTAGGTATACATATTTATGATTAGATTGAGTGGAGATTTAATGAGAATTAATTTACCCTGGGAAGAATAAAAAAGAAAATAATTACCTTTTGGTAAAAACAATGTTCACATAGAGCGCGCACTATTATTTTAGTTCATTTTCAGGTCATTGACAGTGGCAAGATAGATGTAAAGAGGTTCCAGCTTCTTCTAGATGTCTAAGGCATTACTGGAGCAAATTTGAAAGTTAGGGATCCATCTTTTGTTAAGTTAGCAAGCCATTCTGGTGGTGATAACACGTATAGTATTTGTCATCTTGTTGCAAGCAAAAGGATTTAAATAACAGCAAATTTCCTTTAAGGATTTAAATGTCCATTGATATAAACTTTCATTTGAGAAACAGCTTGTCTAATTAAGAATAATTAATAACTAACTCTCCAAATTTTTGGGGCTCTTTATACCTCGCTCCATTTCCCGCGAAACACTTTCCTTGTTGTTGAATTCTACATCTAAGGCAGGGCAAATATTAATCTCCTGCTCAATCTAATCTAAGAATTCTACCCAGGGATTATTGAAATGAAAACAACTATATAAAAATCAAATCTCCACTTTTAGAATTAATTTACACTAATTAAAATAAAAGCCACAGGAATGTTATTAGCTAGGTTGCTTGTTTTTTAATTAATTGATTTAAAGTAAAAACAAGTGGTATATGAAAACTATTTTAAAATAAATCGATAAACATTGAAATGATCCATTTTACATATAAACGCGTGTGTATTTTGATACATGTATTCTTTTTAAATAATAATGAAAATTTAAACATTAAACGTTTAATGAAAATTAAAAGCTTAATAAATTTTTTGTAATAACACCATTCATCGGATTTCAATCCAGTTCAATATATATATATATATATAAATCATCCTAATCAATCCAGTTCAATATATATATATATATATAAATCATCCTAATGGTTGGGAAGTAAATGTAATAGAATGTGATAAAAAGATGAAATTGCTTTACTCATTGTGAGCTAATTGACATGAACAATTCACTTCCATTATAATGTATCTCATGTTTTGATTTATTTTCTTAAAGTATATACATAACAAGTATAAATGAACCCAATCAATGAATTTAAAATGCAATAAACTAGGTAGTGATGCTAAACTTTTATTTGAACAACCTACCAATTTCCATAGCAATTGTTGATAGATTATGTCCATGCAATAGAAAATATATTACACTTGGATGAATGAGGTTTAATTATTACCCAAATTATTTGCTTGGCTAGCTATATGTAAAATAAACCTGGATACTAAACAACAATGATGAAGACATATTAAGTGGTTTACTCTCAGGGTTAACTTGATTGATGATTTGATTATTTATTGAAGCTGTGCATATATATATATATATATATATATATATATATATATATATATATATTCATATATATATATATATATATGCTGGCTTCACCATTCACTGTGGACTAACTAAGACCCTAAGTCCAACTACAGTGAATGTATGTTTCTTTTTCAAACTAAATTTATCGTTTCTCAAATAGTTGACTAAATTAAAAGATTTAATAAAATAAAATATAGAAAGTTAAAATTATAATTGCAATTATTTTTAAAATATATTTGGTAGAATTCAATGAATTTCTTAATTAAATAGAATCCATTAAGAAAAGGGATTTAATTAGTAAAACATTTTTCTGAATTAGATAAAAATAGATAACAGGAAAAATTTGAAACAACTGGCATGATTCGCTACTAATTAGCAGATTAAAAACATAATGGAAAAGGGGTATAAATAAAGAACTTTTCTTTTGTTCTTGGTCTTATGCTTGCGGGTAACCAGTGCTGAAGGTCAGAGAGAAAAATCTTAAGAATTTAGTTGGAAGAAATTTTGCTGAAAAATTAGACAATATGGCAAACTCTTGCTTGCTGTACTTACTTCAAGCTGCACGCTATTTTTTGGCATATAAATAAAATTCCAGAAATGTGTTGCTCTGCAAAAATGCGGGAGTAACCTCTTTTGCCTTTGCTCTCCTGAGCTGTCCCTGAGGTCGGAGTCGTAATCATGTAAGCCAGCCAGAGAACAAAAGTATCTGCCCTGTATCCGTGAAAAAAATCTGCCCTCAAAAACATGGAAAAACCAATTTGAAGAACCGAGAAGACCTGCGGGGAAACATCAAATGAACTCATTTTTGACCCACCCATCTAGTTACTGGTAATGTTCCCCTAAATTATTAAAATATCTTTGCAATTTGAAAATTCAATGTATATTTATGCTTTTCTATATATATATATCTGTTTTTTTAAATCTATGTATTCGAGTCTTGTGAAATTATATTTCATTAATTGCTTTCTTTTTTTCTTTAAATACTTTAATGGGTGGTTGTTTAACTTTCCGCCATTATACTCCCGTAATCAAGTTATTTATTTTATATAAATATTTATTTAGAAAGAAAAGGAAGCAAATCATAGAAAGTGCAAAACTCTATTTTAAAATCAAGATTTAAATTGCTAGATATTCTATTATAAAACTTTCCAAACTTTAACTTAGTTTTTTTTTTATATACATATAAAAGAAAGATCCTTATCAAATGCCAGTATATTTTAGTCAATGAAGGGTTACAAATTTAAAGTTATATTTTAAAGGGCATGAAATAAAACGTTCGCATTTATATTTTAGTACTAAGAGAGAGTACATTTTGACAATATGTATTAAAAAATTATTAAATAGCATTGGCTTAGTGGTGAATGGGTTAAATTTCAACTAAATAAATAAAATATCCGCCCACTTGTTCTTTTTATTAATTCAAATTTTATAAAGGTGAAGTTACTATTTTTCTGCGGATTTTTCAGTGATAGTTAAGCTTTCCTAAGATATATATTTTGCAGAGGGTTTCTTTTTTAAATTTAAAGGTCATTGACTGTATTTATATGGTATTGTGCCTCGGGTGATCTACTGGGCCGCTCAGAATAAAATACAGTGCTTCTTTTGCCAAGTTTGCTTATGTTAAGATACCTACATTCGGACCTTCTAAAAATAAATAAATTGTTCAGGATCTCATGTCGATCTCAGTTCCTTAAATGTATGTAACTGGACATAAGCAACAAAAGCTCCGATCCTGAATCCGGGTCACGCGTTTAGTGAACGGATTCCATTTTCTCTCTAACCTAGTTTAGAGATGGAGAGCTATCCAGTCTTGTGTTAACCTCTTGGTAACTGTTATGTCTCGAGCCTCACAGCCCACTATATGCTATCACCTATGTGCACGGTCTTATATATTTATATTTATTAGGAAATCTTTCTCAAAATATCATCGAAATGTTTCAATTATAGCTGGAAATTCCTGTTGGGGTCACTTTATCATTCTTCTGAAATCATAAGTAGGGCGGTGATTTAAACCTGTCCAAAGTGTTTAGTAGAGTTTGACCATCTATTTATTTCTGTTCTCCAACCACAGAGTTAATGAATCATGTCTCTCTCTCTTGATTTCTTTTACGTAACACTTCCATTGGCTGGAATATTTTAAAAAAGAAATTATAACATAAAAATGTTGTCTGTTCTTATCATTACGATCAATGGATCTTTCATATATGTCTATCTGGTTGCAGTGAAAATAGCCTGCGACACTATTAATAAAGCATTGTGTGAATTATTTTAATGTCAATAATAAAAATTTCTGTTATCTTTCATTCACTATAAATAAAACCACTTAGTATTGTTTTTCTTTTGTAACATACGTATGTACATCTGATCATTATATATATAAAAATTCCTTTTTGTGGTCTCTTTTCTCCCTGATCACTGGGCATACATTAAGATTAAATTCTAGTGAGGTTTGGGGAGTAAGTCACTTAGTAGCAATCTAGAGGAGTAGGTGAGGTTCGAACCCACTCTATCAGCATCTCTCGGTTAGGTTAAAGCAGCTACCATTACATTATTAAAATATAAATTGGAAGCAAAGGGAATTTTGTTCAATCCAACCTATATTTATAAACAAAGATTATATGACCTAATACCCCAATTAATGATGGCTTAAATGAAGAATTAACAAAACACAATATTATCATTTAGTTGATTATAAATCTACCAAATTAACTAATGACTTATATTAATAAATTTTAAATAAAAACACCAAGTCCTTTCTTATAAAACAAATGATATATGGTTTGTTTTAAATTGTGGTTAGATCTTTTCAAACAGACTTTTCAAATTTCCAATTTTGTTAAACATGAGTCAAATGAAAATACTAATGAGCAATAAGCATGAATTGGAATTTATGTTTGCATAGAAATCATTCCCCAGTTATCATATATAAAACTGTAATAAATATAAAAAATAATAAGTGGATAATATCTTGTTTAAGTGATAATTTAATATCATAGTTGTGCCTCTCAAGGCTGAATCGTTTAACAAAGCAACAACACAAAATACAATAAGAATTCTTTCCCACTATGCTATGTCTATATATCTATTTGCTTCATTTCCATTGAAGCATGTTACTCTTTTATTATGAGCACCAAATATTTATATTTATTATTGATGTAAGGCTTCCATCCTAGTGAGCAAACTTCAACATCTCCATTCATAACTTCTTGATCTGGGCTTCATTAAATGCCTATCATAAAATACATATCTATGATCCATATTATTCGACTTTTATAGACAAAATACATATCAAAGCAAATCCTAGATAATGTATGTGGGAATATCAATCTACAAATCTGACACTAAATAACTATAGCCTGATCCGTCCTTTCAGATACATCTAGAAATAAAATTAAAATAATCAAATGATTAAGAAAATATTAAATAATGATATAATTTAAAAGGCACAACACTTTATTTGTTTCTCAGTTTAAATCATACACAATATTTATGCTTGGCATATGTATATATGTAATACATTTAAATTAAACATAACAGGTTTTACTAATGAATAAAGTGCAATATCTACAATCATTGTCTTTAACTTTGCATTTATAATCAATTTATGCATATAAGATTTATGCCCAAAAAATTAAAAATTAATTAATAAATTGCCTTTGGCATTACTTTTATTATTAAAATTAAGATTTTAAAATAAGCTATTCATAGAAATCATAAATAAACTATCATAAATATAAGTTTTAATATTCTATGGAAAATGAATAAATTTTTAAATTATAATGACGGATTAAAATTCCAAATTGTCATATATAATCATATAACATTTATTTTTAAAATGAGTTTTAAAAAAATAATAAGTTTTAAAATAAAAAAAAATAATAATAATTTTCATTAATTTTTAGTTACCCATATAATCTCAACTTTTTTCATCATTTATAGTTTCTTGTTTATTTAAAATATTTTGGTTTTGGTTCTATTCTGTAGTGGGTGAAATAACTTGAAAAAAATAAAAAATACATTAAAGAACACGTGTTTATATTTCCTGTTTGAGCAACTAATCTCTGGCATTTTCCTTTTAAGATTCAAGTTGACAAATTAGCTGTATTAGTAGAAGATCTTGCAGTTGGAATATCTATTCTCTCCAATGTTGGCTTTCAGACACATGCTTGGTAATCAATTACATGTTTCACTGGATTTTGATAGTAAAATAAGATAGGCAGAGGTCAAAATGCCCTGGACAGTAATTTACTGTTCAGCTGAACATTCTGATGTTGTATCTTGATCCAATAGTTGTTATATTTATGCCACAAAAAGAAATTGTAAAGCAAACAAAATAAAGTTCTTGCTTCTTTCTTTTTTTTAATAGCCACTATATATAATTTGTTGCTATAGTATTTTCTTTTCATTGTTTAAACCTTTCACATGCTAATTTAAAAAATCTTTATTATAACATTTGTTGAATTTTTTTAAAATATTAAAATAATAATAATAATAATAATAACAATAATAATAATAATAATATTATTATTATTATTATTATTATTATTATTATTATTATTATTATTATTATTATTATTATTAAATAGAAAATCAGTTTTGCAGTTTACAAAAATAAATAAGCAATAAACAATAGAATTATATCATAAACAATTACCAAAAATAAATTACAAAATAAATATATAGTAGCAATTTTATATGCTATTATTTATATACAATATTTACATACACAGATAAATACAAATTTATATATTATCATTGCTATTTAAACTCCACAGTCACCAATAAAGGCACATATCCCAATAAAATGAACTAAATAGCAACCACAAACTATATACAAATCCCTAGTCAAAGCCAAATTAAAGAAAAAAAAAATTTTAAACATAAATGGCACTTTAATGGAAAGGGGATATTTTCATCCTTTACAATATATAATGCAATTTTTTTTTTACAAAATTGCATTTTAAAATCTACTTAAATAATTGTTTTGAACTATTCTTTCAAATAAATTTGATCATAAATTTTTTTTAAAAAAAATTATGAAATGTGTAATGCAGGATATATCTAGTTTTATACATATATCTCTTATTAGCATTACAATATATACTTATAATTTGAAGAAAGTCAAGTATGAGCCAATGAGTAATACTTTAATTTAGATATTGGAATAAAAAAATGAAACAAATGTAATTCCATTATTTTATCCTTTAAAGAAAAGTATTATAATAGTTCAAACTAAGGCCAATGTAACATAGTTTGACCTTACAAATATGTTATATTAAGAATAAAATAAACCAGCTACAGAAGTCTTGATAATGTAGAGATAATGATTATAATAATTATTTGTGTTAGTACAATTATATACATCTTAACTATAATAAAAAATAATAATTTATCACTTTACAAATTGTAAATAGTAAAATAATATTTCTACTATGAAATGATGCTGTTATAATTATAGTTATTAATATTTTTAGATATAAATGTAATTGTAAAGCATACATATTTATCTCAAAATGATGTATTTACATGTATATATTTTAAAAGCAATATGTAATAAAAATATAACTATTTATTAATTAGTTTATTAAGTAAGAAAATATAAAGAAATGGTACCAAATTTTGTATTTATGTATTGTACTGTAATAATCCAATATATATATATATATATATATATATATATATATATATATATATATATATATATATATATATATATATATATATATATATATATATACACAACTAAAACATCATCATCACAAACCTTCAGAAAAATACAAAATTTTGTTTCAGCTATAATAAAAAATAATATTTTAATTGATTTATTGTTGTTGAAAGATTTATCTTATTTTATTTTGTATATAAAAAAGAAAAATAATTTTAAATAACATTCAAGTAAAAGTTGATACATAATTTTATTTTAATATAATTATACTTGTAATTGTTGATTTAAATTTTTAATCTAGATTCTATTGTATAAAGTAAATTAATTAATGATTTAATGAAATAAGATGAAATTGACTAAATTATGATTGGAAAGAGCTAACAAATCACACTTTCTCTTCTTTTATGATTCTTGTTGCTGGACAGTGTGTATCACATTGCACATAAAACGAGGAGACACCTTGGGAATAACTATTACATGTAGGTGATAAACTGGTTAGGCAAAGTGATTGAAGACCGATAAATTTAACATAGCATTTAGAACTCTGCCTAATTCTAATAGATTGATAAACAACTCTAAAGACCACATTGATCGATCATTCATCCCACACATGGTGCACTCCATTGCCTGCCCTCAGTCCAGATGCCATGCTATATACTACAGTGAAACTAAAGCTACAATCCACAATAGACTGGCTCAACACCTTTACACATCTAACAGAGCTCAGAAGAACAGCAACACATCCTTTGTATTTTTGGAGCATGCTAAGCAATCTGGACACAACTTCACATCTGCCAATCCCATAATATTATGCTTACAATCAAATGATCACAAAAGAAAAATAAAGGAGGCATTTTACATTAATGGAAACATCCATGCTATCAATAGAAAAGACAATTGCTTTGAGATCTTGAAGAAATGGACTATGTAACACGAGCTTATTTAAATATTTGCATATATTTTACTATACATTTTATGATGGCTATGAATATGAGGCATGGATCCTTGAAAACATTAAGCCTATAAACTTTAATATTAATTTATATCTTTTTCTCCATTAAACAATTATAAATAAGTGTTTTTGTTTACATAATAGTGAGAAATAAAACTATACTTATTAAATAATAATTTAAGTTGTAGGTAAGTAGTTTTCTGTTATGTGCAAGACTTTCATATAAATTATTTTATCTTATCAATTTTATAACTACATCATAAATTTTTAAATTGTTATTTTTCATTAGAGCTAATTAGATAGAAGTAATAAAAAAGATAAATTTAGATGTTAGAAATACAAAGGTGGATTTTCAAAAAAGATGAAAATAAAAATCAATAATAAAAAATAAAAATAAAATTATATATATTACTTTTCATTATTGCTCATATTCCCCAACACCAATGAAAGATGTATCATTATGCAGTCATATTTTTACTAACACATATATATTCAATCTCTTAACCAATTCAAATTATCCTTTAGTTATTAATATATACTTATCTTTTTTTCAATTAGTATTTGATGGTTTCTAAAATTGTAATGGGTAAATATCTTTAAAAATACTCATGAACTTATGATGATCTGTGTCAAATTTAAATCAGAACATAACTATTACTTGAATGTGCTGAACATAATATCAAACCAATATTCACATGCACACACAAAGTATTTATATATTGTAATCCTTAGTTCCTTATGTAAAGAAACCAATGATTGGAAAATAAATAGTAGGGTTAATTTCTTAACTATTTATAAGTAAAAAAAATTTTTTTAGTTTAAGAAAAGTTGAAAGGCTTTATTTGGAGAGATTAATAACTGTATGGCTTAAATTTAACATATATAGAGAGAATATGTTTGTATTTATTTAAAATTATAGCTAGCATTATGTAGAGGAAAGGGGGATTGACTATTGCATACACTGTAATATCTGAAAAATATTTATTTATATGTCTAAAGGAAAGAGTTTTTGTGAATCATAATATTTATCAATAAAATTGTTAATGCAAATTCAAATTAAACTGTTTACAGATAGCATGTGTTTGACAGGTCTTTCCATGGGAATAGGTTTAAAAATTTAGAAAATTAGGAAAGACATTTTGTACTAATGTGAATAAAAAATATTTTGTGCTAATATGAATATGAACAAGAAGTTCTCTATTTAGTATTGTGAGTATGTGCATGTATGATGCATATATTTTTTTCTTCATGGAAATTTACACATTGTACTCTAGATTATTTGATAGTATAATGTGAAATGAATTCATTTTTATATGAATTAGTTATTGTTTTCAGTACTAAATTTGATTTAAGTTTTAAAAAAAGAATTATTTATATAATATCTGTTTTATGAAAATTACCAGTAATTCTATATTTTTGAATAGTTTTTGTAAATCCAAAGCATTGTGTTAAGAAACAAAAAATTCAATTAAATTGGAGCTGAAGGCAATTTACCAAAACTAACATTTAACAGATGGTGTCAAAGGTTGTCTTCAGAAAGAGAATCATAAATTAGAAAAAACAAGGTATGGGAAAAGAGAAACTTCTGGATGGTTTTCTTTCCCCCCTTATAAAAACTAAGGAAAGTGAGGGGAAGGACTGCTCTTGCTTATTCAATATCTGACAATTTTGTTTATTGTTTTCTCTCTCAGAAAGCAGCAACTGACTCAATTTGTTAAGAAGTGTATAAACATTACATAAAGATGAAGTGCTAATTCAATTGTAAATGTATAATTTTCTCTCTACAAGATCAATTATGGCCAAATTGTACTCAATATCTTGATCTTTATATTTGGTTCTTTAAAGTTTGTTTAAAGAAGACACATCAGACTTTAATATAAAGTTAGATGACTACTCAACATTCTTAACAGTAAAATTTTTTTTGATTGTATCCAATATAAGAATAATAATAAAAAAAAATGCATCTACAACAATATTTTATTTGAAATTTTTTTTTTGTTTCCTCCTAAAAAAACTAAAATGTGAAACCAAGCATCTGAGTTCAAATCTGGGAAGAAAAGTATTCAAAACACAAAAGTAATCTACAGGACTCATTTTCAACCACCTCTAATTATGGTGATCAATGTAGCTACATCTTGAATAAAAGAATTTTATATGTATCTATAAAATATATGTTTTCCAAAACAAGTGGACCAAAATGGTAATTGCTGTTTGTGGACAAATAGTATAAAGTCTTCAGACTGAGCTTCAAAAAAATGCAAACCAAAGAAACAATCTGTAAGGTTTATTATTTATTTATTTTACTTTATTTATATGTTCATAGTATGTTTGATAGAGATTTAATATGTTATACTAATTGTTTTTAAAAAAAGAGAAATGATTTTGACCCATGAAAAGCAATTGAAGTTTAAAAAATGTTAATGTGTAATAATGAGAAAACATAAATGCTTATATATTTATTAAGAAAGAAGAAAAAGATAGAAAAGATTTTTTTCTATTATCAAAATTATATACCTAGTATTGGATGTGCCAGAGGTAATTGAATAGTCATTGCTATGCTTTAATATGTTGATGCAATCTGTTATGATTATAAAGATTGGATGGGTGTTGCTGTGTGATTGATTTTTAAATTAAGATAGTTCATGGGTTTGGTTCATGATCAGTCAGATTTTATCATTTGCATCAAGACTATAATCACCCTATGTGCATGTATATGTGAAGCTATAAATGCTTATCATTACTGAGGTAAAGTTATCTTACCACCTCACTGAGATAGATCAGAAATAGCTATCTCATAATTTATTCACTATGTATGCAATATTAGGAGATCAGGGACTTGATTCCAGCTCCATTTGTTTTTATTTAAGTAGGAAATTATTGATAGAGTTGCAGAAAATTTTTTGCCCACCTATATAGAGCAAATGTGTAGAAACTAGTTCCTCATATAATACTAGCCTCAGAAAAAAAGCTGCTCTCTGGCTAATGCAAGCATTTGAAGTTGTGAGTTGTTTAATTTCCCTTTCTGAGACACTGATGTGTGTGTTATGAAGTGCTGCATAGTGCTATAAAATATCTGGAGGTTTTGCAAGACAGGATAAAAGTTGCTGTGACAGGATTAGGGTTGCAGTCAGATGTATGTGTTGATGTGGGGGATGGCAAAGTGTTACTTTAATTCATAAGCTGACTGATCCATAGCCAGAGTTTGTGAAAGATGATAAAATTGGACATCGTCAGGCTGTGGCAATATACTAGTCTATCAAAATGTATGTAGTCATCAAAGTAGAAAGCAGTGAATATTTACTGCATTAATGTAAAATTATGGTTTTATATTTCAACCCATTTGTTGGACTGATTATAGATTTTATATAGCACATTACCTTTTCATATGAAATATAAAAGATAATATTGCTTGTTGGAATAATTACATTTATAATTATTGTAAAGATGTTATTACTTGTTGGAATAGTTCAATTTTATAATTGTTGTAATGAAAGAGGAAAGGACAGAAATTTATAGGATCTATGTAATAAGTTATCAGATAATTTAATATTATACTTAAATGAGGAATTCTGATTCCATGTATAAGCACATTAATGTTAAATTGAAAGATGGGTCAAAGCAATGGTTAAGTTTTAGGGAAATTTAGCTAATCTAAAGTATATATTTTATTACTATTATTATTTAGTTGAAGTGAATTTCATATAATATTTGAGACTGTAGTGATATTATATGTATGCATTTTTTTATTTTATTTAAGTGTAATAAAGATTCATTTTTGTTATGAATTTTCATGCATATCTTGTGTTTAATATTTCAAATATCTCCAGAATCTATATTCAGCACCTATATCTAGAACTAATACCAGATCACATTTAAATTTAGGAATTGACTTATATTGATTGATTTCCATAGTTGATTTGCATAATTAATTTTTTTGATTGATTTCCAGGTTTACTTCCAAAGTTTATTTCCACAAATAATTTCTATAACTCACCTTTATAAAATATTAACCAAGAAAGATTTTTTTTAATAGGGGGAGCGTTCATTTCATATGGACAAAGAATATACCTGACTCGTAAAATGTAATAGATTTAAATGTACTAATTAAATTTGGCAAACAGATGATATGACATAAAATAAAATGAGAAAAAATAGTCAATTTAGATACATAAAATTTAGTTATTTGGTTCATTGCAATGTTATGAATATTGGGAGCAGACATAAATCCATTTCCTGCTTTTGGTATTTAATATGATTTTCATTGCCAAACTCACATTAAAGTTTAATTTAACAAGTTTTGGGACCATATCCATTGCATTGTAATCGTTAATAATTGCACCTCATTAGCAGATCAAGACTTTGAGAAAGAGTACTTCGATTACTAAATCTAAGAGGTGGCTTGGAAGTCAAGTAGTGTAAGTATTAAAATTCGGGAAATACTATTATAAAAATAATAATGAATCTATAGTTGGTTGGAAGGCATATGTGATTGTTAATGAAATATGGTTAAAAGTTATCAGTTAAGCAGACATTTTAGTGTTATATAATTGTGACTATAGAAAGTAATAGATGCTGGGAATGAATAATAAAGTAGTGGGATTAAATGGGAAGGATTTATAACATTTCTTTCCCCAGCTTTAAATTAAATAATAATCCTATATTATAAACATAAGTTAGGAGTTCTCAGCGTCGATTACTAATTTATTTCTAGTTATGTACGTATTAGAAATGTATACAACATTTTCATAGTTACTACTTGAGATCATGTATCTATATAAAATTGAGGAAGAAAATGGTCTCTATATTATTTAGTTAGTAATAAGAATTTATCATGAAAGTATTTGCATAATTGTTCCTAAGTTTGAAACTAAGATCACAATAAAATGAATTGAACTTATCAACATTATATATTTTTGAAACAATTTAATTACTTTCTTCATTATATCCCATAGTAATAAGCATGAATGATGATGATTTCTGGTGGTCATTACAATTTCACAGTTACAATTTGGCACCCAGGTATACTTAATCTTATTATTACTATCATTAGATAAACACACTAGCATTCTTTGTTTGATCCCAGGGTTATTTTCAATCGACTAGCTACTTGCACTAAAGTTGAGGTTAGAATATATATATATATATATATATATATACTTGCACTAAAGTTGAGGTTAGAATATATATATATATATATATATATATAATACTTTCTGTAGAAATTTTTAATCTTTTATAAAGACATTTTTGACAAAAACTCAACTCATCTCTCTAGGAACTTTTGTTTGTATCAATTAAACCTGAAGTACCCCCTCAAAAACCAGTTGAAATCACATTAAATATAGGAATTTGTATTTCTATTTAAGTAGATTTGCAATATTCAGTTTGATATAAGTTTGAACATAAATTTTAGCAGTAATATACTCAAAGATTGTTTTATATTGCCTTAATATATATTAATAAGGCAGAACTAAAATCACACATTTTTAAGTAGCCTTGCTTTAAATAAGCATTTAAATATATAAATATAAAATAATTGTCAAGCATTGTTAGCCGAGAAATTAGTGAGAGGTTGTTGCGGGTTCATTTTCTGGCCGATGCTATGATATATATATATAAATAACAAAAAACAAGTTAAAAACTTGCTAACGCTTGTATTTATGTCAACAGATGGCGTTCTACCAAAAACACCATCAAGCGTTTGTTTACATAAACGTCAGAGCATACATACACTATTTCTAACTTTAATTCCACTTTCAGATCATGATTTCAAGCGATTTTCTATCGTCAGTGAAAGACAAGAATTTTAGAAACTAGATCTAAACACAAACTCTGAGCATTTATGAAACAGTGTCTATTCAGCTTGCAAGCATGAATCTTTTAGACATGTAATGTCTTCAAACTCAGCATAGCAAGCCAGATAGCTACATGGGTCTGATCTCAGTTCAGCATCACCACATAGTAGAAGCCTCTGCAATATATATCATTGCTAGAAAGATCTCAAAGGTACATTTATGAAAAACAAAAAACAAGTTAAAAACTTGCTAATGCTTGTATTTATGTCAACAGATGCAACCAAAAACAGCATCAAGCATTTATTTACATAAACGTCAGAGCATGCATTCACTATCTCTAACTTTAATTCCACTTTCAGATCATGATTTCAAGCTATTTGCTATCATCAGTGAAAGTCAGGAATTTTAGAAACTAGATAAATGTACCTTTGAGGTCTTTCTAGCAATGATGTATATTGCAGAGGCTTCTACTATGTGGTGATGCTGAACTGAGATCAGACCCATGTAGATATCTGGCTTTCTATGCTGAGTTTGAAGACATTACTTGTCTAAAAGATTCACGCTTGCAAGCTGAATAGAAACTGTTTCATAAATGCTCAGAGTTTGTGTTTAGATCTAGTTTCTAAAACTCCTGTCTTTCACTGACGATAGCAAATAGCTTGAAATCATGATCTGAAAGTGGAATTAAAGTTAGAGATAGTGAATGCATGCTATGATGTTTATGTAAACAAACGCTTGATGGTGTTTTTGGTAGAACGCCATCTGTTGACATAAATACAAGCGTTAGCAAGTTTTTAACTTGTTTTTTGTTTTTCATAAATGTACCTTTGAGGTCTTTCTAGCAATGATATATATTGCAGATGCTTCTACTATGTGGTGATGCTGAACTGAGATCAGACCCATGTAGATATCTGGCTTGCTATGCTGAGTTTGAAGACATTACGTGTCTAAAAGATTCGTGCTTGCAAGCTGAATAGAAACTGTTTCATAAATGCTCAGAGTTTGTGTTTAGATCTAGTTTCTAAAATTCCTGTCTTTCACTGACGATAGCAAATAGCTTTTAATCATGATCTGAAAGTGGAATTAAAGTTAGAGATAGTGAATGCATGCTCTGACGTTTAGTGTAAACAAACGCCTGACGGTGTTTTTGGTAGAACACCATCTGTTGACATATATATATATATAATTATTCAAAACAATACAATAATTAATACAGTAAAAATATTGTTTTACTGTATTAATTATTGTATTGTTTTGACTAATTATATATATTTTATTACAATTGGAATACAGACATTGATTAATAATATATATATATATATATATATTCTAACCTCGTTCATTTGCATCTCCACTTCCAGGCAGTATATTATATTAAATGGAACGGGTTGTAACTCAGTTAATAATTAATAAATAAAATATTCAGCATTAAAATTAAATGTTTCACTAGCTCAAATTTAAAATACGAATAAGGTTCAGTTTATAAAAATAAATTAAATAAATATATAATATTTTCATGAGACTTGGAAGTGAAAATACAGGTGACAAGATAGATTACATTGAGCCAATATCCTACAGGATACTACCTCAATGGCATAAGAACACTACCCCCCCCTATTACTATTTCAAATAATAACTTATAGTATTCTTATGATTTTAATGACTTTACTCACTAAGATTAACCTAATAATTAAATCTTAATCTTCTATTCATAATAATTTAGCCATATAAAATCTCAGGTTCATAAAATTTATTCTAAGTTAATAAAATTATGGTAGTAAAATATGAGAAGGGATTTTATGTCATAATCTACTACACTTTAACTAATAATAACAAATAATAATAATATTCCTCATTGTATGAAGTAATTCTGCATATCTTTTCCTTTCACTATATTTTTATTTCCATAATAAAATAATACAATATAATCTTTTATCTTCATGTAATAATATAATAAATACATGGTAGCATTTGATAATCTGACAAACAAAAGTGTGTGGCAATGGATAGCATATAATTCAATGTATTATTATGATAACTAATTTATGACCATAAGATAATGTAAAATTCCGATTACTTAATTAAATGAATGCCAATAAAATATTTGAATTCTTAAAAATAATTCTTTATTTATCTCTGTGCAAAATTATATGTTTGTTTCTATTATTATGAATATATTGTGATCTCATGCAGTGTAGTGGGATAAATAAACAATTGAGACACACAAATTTTTGAATAAACAAATTTAACAAAGTTTATTATTAACAATAAAATAAAATAAACAATTTATATACAATATTTACATAGGATATCCTCACCTTACACAGTTTTACCTTTTTTATTACTTAGTTATAAAAAAATAATTTAGACTGATTTTATGTCTTCATTTTGACTTAAGACAATAATAATAATAAATAATACCATTTTATTTCTTCTTATAATTAAAACTTATGATAAATTACATTTATTTATTTTTTTATTAAAATATATCCTATCCTTAAATCTTATTTAATTATACCTTTCTTTAAAATATATCCTATCCTTAAATCTTATTTAATTATACCTTTCTTTCTAATAAACATCCATAGAAACATACTACAGAAAAAAAACATAAAATAACATTATTGTGAGTAGGGATTTTCTTAAAATCAAATAATTTTCATCTTGCAATGTCAAAGATGTTACATATAATATCTACCTAATAATTTATTATCAGATTTTGGTGGATATTGTTTACTACACTATCTTTACCAAATATAACATATTCTCATTTAGCATTACTTTAATACTATATAATTTTAATTATCGATATATTCTCTATTATTCAATAAATACAAAATTATACCTATGCTTATTATTTATATCATTTTACTTTATACCATTATATTTTAAAATATGCAATACTTATTTTTAAAAACAAAATAAAGCTTTTTAAAGTTATTAACATTTTGAAGAACAACTTTGTTTTATATACTTTATTCTTAAAATTTTATTTTACTTCCAAAAAATCCCAAAATATATATTATGATTCTTTTCTTTTCTTTAGGATTCATTTGACTTTCAATTACAATTTATACAAATTCTACTTCTTCTAAGTAAATAACTAATCTCATTCCAATGATAGCATATCTTAAATGCTAAATTATCTATTATTTCTTTTCAAATATATCTTACTGACCAATGCAGTTACATTGAAAATCTAGATAGTGAAACAGATGTATAGGATTTAAGAAAGAAAATTAGAGTATAACTCATAACATATATCAAAAATTTCATGGCACAGTGTATCAATAAGAAATAGTGGCATGAACTTTCCTGTCTAATGTCCTCCAATACATCAGTGATGTTAAAGCTATTCCTTCAGCTTTATTGAACATCAATACTTCAAGAAAAATAGACACTGTCCAAAATAATTATATCAATTATAGGGCACTGTTATATGTACTGTATATCTGCACAAAAACTATAAAATATTATTAATAGTCCCTCATCACATCCTATTAGAACATCATCTCGGTTTCACCATTTTACTACAAAGTCACTATCTTATTCTTATTTCCTAAATATTTATCACATCTTACATTGATAAATAACTATCTGGCATATTCAAAACAATAAATAAAATTCATTTATTATTATAGTGATCTTACTGATCCACAAGAAAAGTTTGCTTACTTCATTATTCTATATTCTTAACCACATACAAACTAATCAGATAATACTTGAACATCCAATAATATGAAATTTTTTTAAAAAGAATAACACAAATATTTATTATCATGTTGGGTTATATTACTAGTATAAAGTCATAGTATGCATATTCCAAATAAATCCTGATCTCATAATGTTTAAAATGTTGTACAAAAGGCGTTTACATATAATTAAGACATTTATACTTCATTCATTATTATTCATAGGCAATCTAAAAAGAAAACAAAATATATATCACAAAATTATCAATATTCATTAATTATTACCAAGTGACATTATCTGGTCATCACTTTTTGTGGTCTTCTTTCCATCCACTAGATTTAGCATTGCATACATAAAAAATATACATCCATACCTTTATTCAAAATGTTATTTAAATTATTAAATTATAGAAATTTAATGTTACCAATAGATTAATGTTCATGTTCCTAATCTTATAAAACAGAAAATTTACACTTTAACTAAGTTAATAAACAAAAAAAAATCAAGACTATAATTGTGTATATCTTCAATTAACTCTTCAATTGACAAAGGTTCTTGATAAAGTTCAATAAAATGTTTATTTATTTTCTCAAGAGTTTTTTTTTTTTTAATATTCTTCTCATCTACACCTCCTCCATTGATATAACGATGAATAACACAATATATTTCAGGTATTACAAGCCCATCCGATTTTCCAGTATACACAATATCAGGTTAAAAAAAAAGAATAATAATAAAAAATTATGATGTCTTGAAATCTAAAAAATTAAATAAAATAATCATCAATCTACCCTGGAATAGTTAATAAAATAATATTTTATAACTTCTATAGTCCAGAATGATGTTTAAAATTATAATACTAAAAATAATCCTGTCAAGCTTCCTAGAATATTCCATATCGGTGTAGTAATTTATCATATTTCATTTGATTAGCTTAGCTTGAATTATCCAGATAAACTTTTGCACACTACTTAAATATTTCCATAATTCCACATTTCATTTTATTAATGATTCTTTTCTTCATAGGTTCCTTCTTCAAAGAAATTTATTGTTCTTTATTACCTATTCAGTGTTTGTTTCCTTATGGTTTAAATTATCAGCTTTAAAATAATTTTGATATACGTGTATTAACCTATATATTGTTCAGGTTTTTTAATAACATACACTTTTCTAGAATATCTTTCCATGAGACTTTTCTTAAAATAATTCCTTAAAAATATTTTAAAATGTTTCCTTCAAAAAGGATATAACATTTACTTTTATAATTTGATATTTCTATAAATTTATCATAAAGTATACTTATCTTATTGCTTTTTAATTTTGGACAAGCTTATCTTACTATATAAAATAATGTGTTGTTGTTTTTTTTACTTTTAATCGGCGAAAAGTTTTTCTAATAAATTTCTTGTACAATGTCCATAGAATTCATTTATTCATTTTAATAGTTCTCTTGTTCAATATTATTGAAACTATATCAATAAATATTATATGCATTTTTAAAGTATTATAAATTTAATTCTGGTATTTCCATTTTATTATTGCGAAGTTATATATTAGATTTTTAACAAAATACTCCTGGTAAGAAAACTTTTAAACTAGCAACACATATTAAATGAAGTTATTAAAATATTTTAGTTTACACTCTCCTTTTGCAAAATACTTTTTTAAAATAATACCTATTAGCTTTTGCAAATAAAATTATAAGAGAGCACTAAAATTGACTAAAATAATAAAATTAAAATTACAATCACCTTGATAGCTTCTGATATGATTCAGCTACCTTTAATACATTATTAATCACCCCTTGATAAAACAACAGCAATGGTATTTATACCCTATAAGAATACCTTATCCTAGTGATTGATTCTTACTTTTAGTTTGATATCAAATTTGCATAATGTTGCAAACTTACACAATTAAATTTCAAAATAAAAATTATGATGTATTAAAACTTAAAAAATATTATTTAAAATATTACTTTGCTAAATTACTTAAATATTTTAAAAATAACTTTTAAAAACAACATTTAATAAATAAACCCACTTTTAATATTTAATTTATCTATTTTTATTTAAACAAAATATTTAACTTTTTTTATTAGTTGTACTCATCTTTATTACATTATTTAAAACATTTTATACGATAGTTAACTTAATATTTAATATTTGCTTTATTCTAGGTAATAATTCTATCCAATTCTATAATGCAATTTTACAATACTTTGAACTTGACTAATCTAAATTCTAGCAAGCAAGTGTGTGCAACTCTATATTACACAAATAACATGACTAATATAACTAATATAACCTAGACAGCTTATCCGATTTTTTTCTGTCTGGAAATAAATAATAAATTGATACAGTTATTGTATTAAATAAAATAATACAATTATAAAATTTTGAAGAATAATTTGGAATATATAGAATTAAATACAACTTTCACTACCATAAAACTTACTTTTTAAAATATACAATATTAATTAAAATTATTAAATATGATTTATAAATTTAAATATAACATTTACTTAATTATAAATTTAAAACTATTAAAATTTAACTTTTTAAACATACTTTTAAATATTTATAGCTGAGTTATTTGTTATGGCCAGCTTTTGCAACCATATAAAATAATACTTTTAACTTTATTTAACTATTCTTAAGTGATTTATTATAATTTTTAAGCATTACATATTTTCATTTAGCTTTAAATTGTATTTTAAGATGTTATTAACAAAATACAATTAACACATCAAGAGAACATATTCTAAAATTTAAAATTTTTAATAATTTACTGTGAGGGATTATTTCTGACCTATAGAAAAGGGCACAATATATATATATATATATATATATATATATATATATATATATATATATATATATATATATATATATATATATATATATATATATATATATATATATATATATATAATTAAACACTTCATCACTGTCATACTCAAATGTTATTTTACTTATCACTATATTCAAAAAATATTGCAGTCATATTTTTAGTTTATATTAATTTTTTGGTTTTGATATTAAACGATAATTAATTATTAATTAATATTTACTAAGGCTGTAACCTTTAGGAATAAGCGTTTGAAAAATTCGAAGGTAGGGACCTCTACAGGTCTTAGTCACAAGCTTATGCTAGGAAGAAAAGAGGGAAACCAGGGGAAACCTTCTTTACTTCAACCTACTTTTATATATGAATAGGTGAAGCTGAAGTGGTTAGATCTAAGAGTGTGAATCTGTAGAATCTTTAATATGCCATCTATCATATATTTTATTTATTTTACATTGAGCACATTATGACAATTCCACCAGAATAATAATAAAAGTATAAAAAAATATTATAATCATTACCAGTTTGTCAGTGCTTAGTTATTTTTTATTTAAATTATTTTAGCTCCTACATAATATTTAATGATATATATATATATATATATTACATTTTTTGATGTTCTATTGATACTACATAAAATATTAAAAAATGTAAGAATATTGAAGAGTTAATTTATTTATAATACAATTTAACTAATAGAATTTTGCTTTTTATTCTTAGTGATTATAAAAAATATCTCCAATATATATATATAAAGACATTTGATAAATGACGTGCATTTAAAAAATTATCATTTATTTTGATGTATAATGTTGTTGTGGGGTTTTTTTTTTATATTAACTAGGGAATACCTAAAATGAAAACATTTTAGAGATATATACAATTTTTTTATATTCTTTACTTTATTCAAATAGATAAGATATATTTTGAAAATATCTGACAAAAGACATTAAAAAACAAAGTAGAAACTAGTAAGTATTTGCTTAAATAATTATGTGCATGTTTTTGTATATGTATAAATGCTTCATGTATGGGAATTTGCACCTTCATGTATGAAATAACTGAGCGAGTGATATTATAAACATTAATTTTTGTTGAAATGTCTGTTTTTGAAGAGTTCAAATGATATACAAGTCCATAGTAATGAACTAATCACAATTCGGTTGTCTAAAATATTTTTTTCTTATTGGAAACAAATAACAACTTTTAGATATTGAGGTCCTCAAAATTGCTATGGAATACAATTGCTGTGGTCCTCAAAGAAATACACACGAGTTACAAAAAAAGACATAAGTGATAAGTTTAAATTTCTAAAAGTCATTACATAGTCATGCAGCTGTTATATCTATAAGAATAATCATAAAATAAAATGACCTGCTCAACATCACACATTTGAGTTCAAGGTCAAAAAACTCATTGCCTCATCTCAGATGACTGATATGTTTTAAATGAAACAGCCATATAATTTTGACTATTTATAACCATATAATTTCATTGAAAAAAAAAGATTAACGTAATTGTTTTTTATATTTAAAAGCACAGACAGACAAAAATAAATTATGTAAAATCAGGTGGAATAGTACATGACTAAAGATAGAGAGTACTAAAAGTCACTCATTTATAGATCTTAGTGCCATTTTAAAGTAATCCTTTATATAGCTATTTACAATTGTACAAATTTTTGAAATATGAACTGGAAAAAGTACTATCTAATATTGTCTAATTATGTAAAATTAGAGAAGAAATCTTAAATATATAGAAAGTGGATACGGATATTACTATAAACTTACAAACATTTTAAAATCCAAATAGAGCTGAATTAAAAAAATAGTATTATATTGGTTAATATATTACATAAAATGTCAAAGTTGATTATTCCATTAATTATTAAAAAAAAGATAATTCATATTTGTTTCCTATAACTTTTCACTCAGATAAAAATGTAAAAAAAAAAATATATAGTCATTCAAAATGACTCTGATCAGATAGCCGTTTAGTTCGAGCAGTTTGACTTAGATTCAAAATCTTATACTGAATCAAATTTCTAATTTGTAGGTTAAATGGCGTTTGTAGGTTCCATGTGTGTATTTCTTCCAATTTTAAATCCCAAGCTTCATTGATAAAGAAAAAGCTAGAAACGAATCTATGGGTGAAATCAAAGCTAACGATAAGAAATTTATATGCATCTTGTAATAACTGATTACTTAAATTTAAATTAAATGGCAATAAAGTAAAAAATATGGTCATTTATTATTATTGATTTTGATTAGATGAAATAACATTTTTAAATTGTCATGGGATATTGTTGTGCTAGAACAAGAAACAATTGAGAAATGAGATGGTAAGGGCAAATTAAAGCAGAACAATAAGAAGAATCAAACTTGTGAAATTTTCGGGAAAAAAAAACAAGTGTAAATAGTGAATACTTTTTTTTTATTTTTGAGAGAGATAGAGAAGACCAATATAGAACTTCATATGTAAGCTTCCAAATAAAACTACAATTGAACGCATTATATTTTGATTAATGCAAATTATGTATTTCAAGACAAACTTCTAAATACATCGGAAGTTGCCACCAATAAGTGAGATGTAAAATAAGTGTTAATGCAAAGCGGAAAGATAAAAGTTATTAGAAAGAGTATTAATTGATAGTTCTAATTATTAGAAACATTTAAAAAAGTTAAATATTAAAAATTGTTTTATTAAAAGATTTTGATAATTATTAAGACTTGAACTTAATTAATGATGAGATAATTGATATTCTTTTTAGAATTGCTATACAGATATTTAGTACAAAATATAATAATTTAGTAAAAAAAAAAGTAAATCAATAAAAAAAATATGTATGTAAAATATATATATACAAATATTTTAAATGACCCATTTAAAAATGAATATATAGAAAGTTATAAATAATAAAAATAAGAGACCTATTGATATTTTGAAAAGAGTGGAAACGACTAAAATTAGTAAACTGTATTCTATTCTTTTAAGATTTCTACTTAAGAATTTTATTTATATAATTACAAGTAGTTTTCAGTAAACTTTGGATATAAATCAATCAAAAAAGAAATATAAATTTAAAAGGATTATAAAACACTAAATCCCATAGAAAAAATCTAAAAGCAGTAGTGTTCTGAATGGAAATATAGATTATAATAAGAGAAAATCATTTCATTCTATAAATGTTTCAAAGATACTTAACTCTGTTGATCATCAGGATATAGATCTATAATATTGACTAATTCTGAAAAATATGTTTCAAGACGCAACAACAGAGATTAGACTACATGTATACTTAAAAGTTTAAAATTGATAAGGATTTATGGATGTGTGCTTGCATTTTTCCAAAAAATATTTTACATTAATTATACAAAAAAAAAAAAATTATGGCCCAAAGTAAAAATCTAAAACAATAGTAAAAATTATTTAAGGCAATTTAGAATACAAAAAGAAAATATTTTATACTCTTTTTATTTTCATTCTTTTTTCTATATATATATATGATTTCATATTATTTTTTTCGGTATATTCCATATAGTAAACTAGCTAAATAGCTGACGTTTTAGAGCGTTCTCTTTCATAAACTGAAATGTTGGCTATTTAGCTATTTTACTACATGAAATATCCCGATAATAATAATATGAAATCATCATTTATCCATGAAAATATTAGAATTAATATATATATATCTACAACCATTAAATGTCTGTATTTTTAAATTATATAATAATAATTCAAACAAATATATTTAACACAGTATTCAAAAATACTGTGTTAAATATATTTGTTTGAATTATTAATATATATATATATATATATATATATGGCTGCAGAAAGGAGTTTGCTATTAACTGAAAGGAGACCCTTTGATTCCTCTTGGAGGCCTTAAAGGAACCGAGCAGGGCAAATTCCTAATATCCACTCCATACGTTCTTGTCGTTGCAGCTGTTATTACTATGTGATTATTCATATACTATACGAACATGGATGGGCTGCTCACCAACACGCATTAGCCAGCGTGGTGAGTTTATTGGCTTTTTACCTCTGAGTTTAAGATCAAGAAACACCATGGTCTTTCTTCTCAGTGCCTGATAAGGCAGAATGAATGTTTGTGTAAATGATAAATATTTTTCCAATACATATATACAATTACGACAGACAAAAATAAAGCATGGCCCTTATTCCTAGGAGGCTGTAAAGTTACCAACCAAAGCAGCGGTTGGTGGCCAAAGGCGGAGGGTGCTAAGAATCCCCTGATTGAGGACCCAGGCTGCCATTTGATGACAACTTTTTATTTAGGTACTTACAACTGCAGATCACTTTCAAGTGAAGGAAGATTGCAAGAATTAGAAGAAGAACTGTCTTATATTAAATGGGACATTATTGGACTTTGTGAAGTTAGAAGAAAAGGTGAAGAAACAATTGATTTAAAAGTGGACATATACTCTATTATAAAGGCACACATATTGGAAATACAAGTGGAGTAGGATTCATTATAAATAAAAAGTGGAAGAACAATATTGTGGAGATTGATGGTGTATTGGACAGAGTGGCAATATTAGTTATACAACTTAATAGCAGATACCAAATGCAGATAGTTCAGGTTTATGCCCCAACAAGTTCTCATAGTGATGAAGTAGTAGAATATTTTTAAATGGATGTACAAAAGGCTTTTGATCAGAGTAAACAACAATTTAAAATTGTTATGGGAGACTTTAATGCTAGAATTGGTAGACAAATGAAAGATGAAATTGCTGTAGATAATTTTGGTTATGGTAATAGAAATGAGAGAGGACATAGACTTGTGGAGTTTGCAGAAAAAAAAAAACTTTATATTATGAATTCATTTCTTAAAAAAAATGTTAAATGGAAATGGACATGGAAGCATCCAAATGAAGGTACAGCAGAATTGGATTATATTTTGACTAACAGGAAATACATATTTCAAGATTGTAATGTTCTTAATAAATTTAACACAGGAAGTGATCATCGATTAGTAAGGTGTAAGTTACGTGTTAATGTAAAACTAGAGAGACAAAAATTATTAAGAAAAACAATATTTACAGTTGATATTCCTAATCTTCAGAAACATTCTAATGAATTTAAATTAGAACTTACAAATAGGTTTCAAGTGTTAGGAGATTTTGAACATGATTCAGATTTGAATGAAATTAATATGAAAATAACTGTTACACTTTTAAAAACTGCAACAAAGATAGCTGGTAGAAAAAAGCAGCAATTGACTAATAAAATTTCTACTGAGACTAGAGAATTTATGAAGAAAAGAAGAAATATAAAGATATACAAAAATGATCTATTAAAAAGAATTGAATATCTCGAATTTTGTAAAATGGTACGGCAAAGAGTTGAAAATGATATAAGAAAGTATAACTGTGAAATAGCAAGGAAAGCTGTAGAAGAAAATAAAAGTCTCAAGAATGTTAAACAACATTTTGGTGTTGGTAGGAAATTTCTATCTGCAATAAGAAAAAAAGATGGAATTATTACTAAAAAGAGAGATGACATCATAAAATTGGTAGAAGATTTTTATCAAGAATTATATAGTAATAAAGAACAAGTACCTCCTATATCTATTACATCTTTCGAATTGCCCAGAATTTTAAATTAAAAAGTGAGACATGCAATTAAATGTATGAAGAAAGGAAAGGCTCCAGGAAATGATGGAATTATAATTGATATATTAAAAGAAGCAGGTGAAGAAATAGAAACAATTTTAGCAAAGTTATATACCAAATGTCTAAATGATAAAGATGTACCGGAAGATTGGAAGAATGCAGTAATAATATTAATATTTAAAAAAGGTGATAAAGAAGATATTAGAAATTATAGACCTATCAGCATTTTATCATTTTTATATAAAATTTTTACCAAGATAATTACAACTCGTCTACAGAGAACTTTGGATTTCCACCAACCAAGAGAACAAGCTGGATTTAAAAGTGGTTTTAGTACAATAGATCATATCCAGGTATTGAGGGAAGTCATAGAAAGGACAAATGAATATGAGTTGTCATTATGTTTTGGATTTGTAGATTACAAAAAAGCATTTGATTCTATACACATTTCTTCAGTGATTAAAGCATTGGATCATCAAGGTATAGATCCAGGATATTATCATATTTTAAAGAATATTTATAAAAATGCAACAGCAACAATTAGATTAAATAATGATACTGGAAAAATCAACATTGAGAAAGGTGTAATACAAGTGACTCCATATCTCCAAAACTTTTTACAGCAGTGCTGCAAGAAGTATTTTGTGGATTAAAATGGGAAACTAAAGGAGTGAAAGTAAATGGAGAGTATTTAAGTCATTTACATTTCGCAGATGATGTAATTGTTTTTGCAAATAATGCTTCAGAGCTTCAGGAAATATTGCAGGAGTTAGCAGATGAAAGTAGAAAAGTAGGACTAAAGATAAATGTTAAAAAGACTAAAGTAATGTTTAATCGATTAGCTTAAAATATGAAAATAAAGATTGATTATGAAGAATTAGAAGAAGTTAACAGTTACAAATACCTTGGTCAGATTATTAATACAGATGGAAACATAATGGAGGAAATTAATCATAGAATTAAACTTGGTTGGAGTGCTTTTGGTAGAAATAACTTGATACTAAAAGGAAATATGCCTATGTGTTTGAAAAGGATGGTTTTTAACAAATGTGTTTTACCAGTTCTTACTTATGGATCTGAGATTTGGACACTTAATAGAAGAGTAATACAGAGAGTTCAGACCACTCAAAGGAGTATGGAGAGATGTATGTTGGGAGTAACAAGAAGAGATCGTAAACGCAATGTATGGGTAAGACAACAAACAGGTGTTACTGCCCTTATTGAAAAAATTAAAAGATTGAAATGGATTTGGGATGGACATATTGCTAGAAGAGATGATAATAGATGGACAATTGAAATTTTAAACTGGATTCCAAGAGATTGTAAAAGACCCAGAAAGAGACCACATGTGAGATGGATGGATGAAATAAGAAAATGTGCAGGGGTGTTGTGGAGAAGAGAAGCTAAAGATCGGAGAAGATGGATTAAACTTGGAGAGACCTTCATCCTGCAGTGGATTGATAATGGTTGATGATATATATATATATATATATATATATATATATATATATATATATATATATATATATATATATATATATATATATATATATATATATATATATATACTAGAGCTTTACAAAATGTTATTAAAGTTACAAGATAAAATCAAGAATATAGGATTAAATATAAATAACAAAATGACTATAGTAATATTCAAAACCTTTTCAAAAAGATGTAAATGAAATAATTAAAAGAAATTAACAACTCCCAATTCCTTGGTCAAATTTCTAGTAAAAATAATGAAATAATATATTTATATTACAAAGTGTTTTTGCAGAGACACTAATATTAAAAAAAATATGCATTTGTATTTGAAAATGGAAGTTTATTAATAAATATATATTTTATCTGTGCTTATGTTTGTATAAACTGGAATACTTAGTAAAATAATTATTCAGTGATTTTAGATACTACACCCTCAAAGCGAGATATATGTTGGAGGAGATGCAAGAACATCAAAATAAACTATACTATTAAAAGAAGGTAAGATCCCACTGATATTAGAGAAAAAATTAAGAAAATTTAAAATGTAGCTGAAGTCATATTTTTTCTAAAAGAGATGATAATTGAATAGCAGTGTCCATTCTAAACTGAATTCTAAACAATTCTAAAGTCATGAAAAAAACTATGTGTGCGTTTTTGTGGTTAATAAAAAAACATTGCTGAAATGTTGCTAAAGAATACAAATATGAATCAGAGAAACTGAATTAAATTTAGAGAGACATCTGCTGGAATAGATAAGATAATGTAAAATAATGATGAAACATATAATCACCCTCATTATCAACTATTATTGTTTCACTTCAGGATGAATGTATCACCAAGTTTAGTCAGGGTTTTCAAATACAAAATTTCTCTTTTTCACATCATAGCAGTAAATTTTCTTATTTCATTCATCCATCTCACATATGATCTAGCCGTTAAAATATCTGTTAGGATAAAATTTATGAATTCATCTGTGCATCTGTTACCATCTCCTATATATATATATATGAAAAGAAAGTTCTATAATATATATATATATATATATGAAAAGAAAGTTGCTGTTAACACTAACTGAAATAATTATAGAAAATATACAAACCATTATACAATTACAAATATCCAGTAACGCCCTCTGTTTAAAGATCTATATCTCAATAATAGCAAACCTTAAAATGATTTTAAGGTTTGCTATTATTGAGATATAGATCTTTAAACAGAGGGCGTTACTGGATATTTGTAATTGTATAATGGTTTGTATATTTTATATATATATATATATATGAAGCTCTAAATATTATTCTACATATTTATGATTCATCTGTTGCTAATTATGTCATTACTAACACGGGTTTGAACCCAACTTATATATAATTAGCACCAGTATCTAGCAATAGATGATAGCCTATATAAATAAACAAATTTAAATGGATCTTTACTAAATTTAAATATTTTAAGGAAAATTAATTATGAAAAAACATTTATTTTTCTTTTATAAATTATCAAGAAATTTTAAGTTCTTTTACATATTTAATTTGTGTATTTATATATATGTGGAATAAATAAATAATTTTATATATTGTAAATAAAAATAATTACTAATAATTTATATAAATCAAATATATATTTAAGAGTCACTCAATATTGTTTCATATCAAAAATGTACAAATACCAAAGATTCTTTAATTAAATGTCACTTGGCTAATTGATCGGTATTTCCATACTATATATGGAAATATAGGTCAATTTAATTAAATTCCACTTGGCTATTGATGGGTCTTTTCATACCATATATGGAAATGTAGGTCAATTTAGAATCTCACCCAGGTATACAATGGCTGGCAGGAATTTGATCAGATTAACAACTAAACAAAAATGTAATGGAAACAAAAGATCATGTCCTGTTTTTAGATATGTCCGAAATGAATAAAATATCTTGCCTCAAGGCAGTATTCTTTAAATATTCACATTGTGTATAAATAGCTAAATGTTTGGCTATCAGGGATTCTTGTTCTAGGTTTTATATCAGAATTTTAACATACTTCACACTAGTTAAATTAGTGAAATAAATAATGTAGGGGTAAAGAAAGTGATTGTTTGCTTTCCCATACCTCTGGGACTCTCACCTCCCCACTCATGAAGCCAAAGCCTGAAATATCTGGACCAAATTTAATAAACTGATCAAAGAAGATGCTTGCCTGAAAGTGAACTTTAAATCTCTACTGATGCCTGTTTCCAGTTGTAAGTAAAACACGCTTTCCTCATCTACCACACTTTATATCTATTATATATATCATGTTTATATTATCAGCTAGTTATTGAGATTTGACTTTTGTATCATGCATTTCTTTCCAGAGGATGAATAGACATGCATACACATTTATCATATTAATAGCCCTGACCATCCCTTCCCATACGAAATTTTCCCATGTTCTGAGTCATCCTTCCCTTTTTATGAAGTTTTCCTAATATTCGGCCATTCAAGGATGAGGAAAAGGAATTTGGCTGCCAAATACAAACATGGATGTATGTGAATTAATCCAATTCATCCCTCCCAAACTTAACTAACTCTCTTACTGCATGAATGTCCACGTTTATGAGCTATGGCCCAAGCTCCAATCTTGCTATTTAACAAGAATCGTGGAATTTGCTAACAATAAATTAACTCAAGGGTGGTGGTGTGACCCACCAGAGAAGAAACAGCAGGTGAATTAAAATCTCTCTATCCCTTTCTTTTACCTTTATCTAACACATAAACATATATCAACACTCACTCTTAGGAAAGTAAAAATGGAATCTATTTCAAAACATACAACACGTATCCCAAATATATATATATATATATATATATATATATATATATATATATATATATATATATATATATATATATATATATATATATAACCAAATGTAAGAGACAAATAAATGAACAAAAAAAATATAAAGTTTGTTTTGTTAAATGTAAAATCTATTTATGTTTATTTGAATAAAATTATAAAATGGCACACACATGTATATGACATAATATTCTGTTTACAGGATATCATAGTTAAAGAATAAAATATATTAAGCAAAATACATATAAAGTTATTACACTATTTGATTTTGTATATTTAAAGATTGGAAATAATAGCAAATATATTTCCCACTGTTTTGGTAAGTCTTCATAATTAAATTGAATATCTCCGAGTGGATTCTTTGTGATAATTAATTCTTTGAATTCTATTCTAATTCCTTGGGTGAACGTGGATAAAATCGTGAGTCCATTTGGTCTTTTAATTCAGTGTTCTAATTAAGAAGTTCATAATTCCATGATAGATCTGTGGAATGGCAGATGTCAGGTGCAGGATTCATTTGTCATGCTTTCTCTCCTTTTTCTTTCTATAAAATATTTAGGGCAATCTGTCTCTTAATACCTTGCATGACCTCAAAGGTACAGAAGGAGCTGGAGTCCAACATAGACTCCCAGCATGATGAGACCTTTACCCCATGCGTTTCGTGGAGTTTCCTTTATATATTTCTCTATTCAAAATTATTTTATAAAACTCTCTTCTTTTTGCTACATATTGCCTTCTCTCTGCAATAATCTATAGCCAACTGCCCAAAAAAAAATGTCCCCTCTCTCAATAATGTTTTATCTTTTTTTTCTATCTTTAGCAAAAATCTTTTTACTCAATACGTGAACAAAAGGGAAAACCACTTAACAACTTGGTCTTAACTTTTGCTATTTTTGGAAATTCCCTCTAATTACACTTTGTTGTTTACCTCAATAATGAGACAATAGAATCCTCAAGAATTTAATTTTTTAATGGACATTCCACCTGTTCTTTTCTTTTAGTTAACACAAAAATCATTTCCACAAAGTTTTGAAGTTTGATAATATATTAATTTAAATAAAAATCCAACTATTAATTATAATACATTTCAATAACAATACAGTCCGTTCGACTAATTGATTCGTGGAAGATAAACAAAATTCCTTTTTTTTTTTTCATATTTTAAAATATTTGAAAATCTCTTGATTTTATTCATTTTTCTTATCCCCTTCAACGCAATATTTATCAATATACACGTATGCCATGAAATAAGAATAAAATAAGTGAGAGAAAGAAAGTAAAATATATACATTAATATTAATAACCCATTACCATTATTATTATTATTTAAATATATGTGTAGCTACATGGTCCTTTCCAAATACACAACTCATGAAACAAAACACACACATACATACATAACCTAATTTACTCCCTTGTAACAGGGTTTGAACCCAGTTCCTGTTACACAGTCAAACCAATGTATGATCATGATCCATCAACCCTTTATGTCAACAAGTTGGCCGAGATAAAATGTCTACATTGCCGTCAACATCTACATTGCCATCAATTAATGAATTATTATTTAATATAACACTTATTTAAAACTATATTGTAAGACTTTTCTTTTATTTAATTCTTAAAATCTATTTTGTAAAACTTTAAATAATGTTTATACAATTTATTCTACTGCTGTATTAACCTTTTAACCGCTAATTATATTATTGGTTGTATGAGGTAAAAATCAAATCTTTTAATTGGCCAACTCACAAACTGAAGACAAAGCCTATTGTTAAAACATATTCGCCTATAATATTAAATTCAACTCAGATACATTTATAAAAAGTCTATTACTAATTTTTCAGGTTATGAAGAGAACGAAAGTTCTTTCAAAAATAAATTGCTATTTATTTATTCTAAAATATTCAATTTCGGCAACATAAAAGCTATAATATAAACAAAAAGGTTGACTTTTACGTTATAGAAAAGTAAATATTTCTTTTTACTAAATCTTCAATATTTTTACTAAAATCTTCAATATTTTTCGAAAATAATTTTGTTTTTTTATTATTCTCTCTGAAAATAATTTGTAATTTCCATAAATATAATTTTATAATACTTTAAATCATATTCGAAATGAAAATCTCAGCGTTTTTCTTTATTTTCTTTGATCAGGTGGTTTCTTTGTTCTTTCCAGCCAATCAGAATGTCTTTTTCGGCTGAGAGCATGCTAAGAACCAATCACAACTCATGTTCTTTCTTTGTTTAGGTTTAAATGTGTTTTTTTTTATTTTTTACTTGTAAAATAATTCAGAAGAGGGCACCATCTTACAGAACTTTTAAAAATCTATTCAATACCTATCAAACAAATATTTTAGCATAAGAACTGGCAGAGTTAGAGTGATGTCAGATGTTGACGAGGAGCCTCGTAAGAGGCGGGAAAAGAGTTAAGTTCTTAAATTTTGATGAGGCAATTTACATTGAATTTTTTTTTCTCTTAGGTTGTATTTTGATTTATTCTTAATATGCCAAGTTGGTATTCAACCAAACAAGTAAGTTTAAACTTCACTAATCATAGTTTCTCCTGTTAAATGGTTGGAGACATAAATTTTCTTTAAGGTTAATTATTATAAACTCACTTGGTTTTATACCGATTATTTCATATATTGATGTTTACTTTTAAATGGCACATAATGCTTTAATGCCTGCACTTAGCTATCCTTATTATTTTTAAATTAAATCTTTACCTAACCATTGAAACCTGTTTTGCCAATTTATTTAATTAAATCTCCCCAGAAGTGAGTTTAATATTTAATGTACCATCTACCTATGTGTGATCTATGATTTTATTTTATAATTAATATGTCAAATTATCCATGCATTGATCACTTATATAAATGTAGGGAGATATTTTAGAAGCGTGGAAGAAAGCAATCTATTCTTCTTTAGTCTTTATATTCTGACCCATTTTTACATTTTCATAGGCATTAGTTAATCTCCCATGGATGGTTTGTGTAAGGCATTCCATTACACCAAGTAGCATATTATTTTTTACAAATATTATTTTAACGCAGCCGTTAGTGGTACGAACTATCTATACATTGTAGGTATTATTGGAGTATCTTATAATCATTTAATCCATTGCTTTTCTTGCTTTGCCATGCACCATGGGATCTTCGACATACCTGGATCCAATTCTCTTTGTTCCTTACAAAGTAGATGCTTTTTATACTAGGAATCTCTTTTAGGCACTTCTAATAGATACATGTATGGGAAAATATCGATAAACCATCCCAACATGCTAGCTTATGCCACTTTTCCTTTCTCAGAGATATGTTCTTGGCCATCATATTCTCACGCTTGTGTCATCTTCAGCGCCATGTTCTTGACCATCATGCAGGCATAATCTCACTCTTGTGCATATATATGAACTTCATTCATATATACGATTGTAAATTATAATGTAATACCATCTTTATTATTGTTCATTTATTTATATACTTGCAATGCTATCTATAAGACATAACTGCAAGCTTTTCACCACTCATTCTATTTCATTCTTTAGGTCAGATTATATAATTGTAGCTTATTTTAGGCTAAACCATTCTTCTCCTGCCCATTTGAGAGACCTCCCAAATCTTGTTGGAATGTGATCATGTATGTTCTTGAAATCACACATCGCCGAGTACATATATCTATAACATTGTAAAAAAAATATGTATATGTAAATTCATGATATTTTAAAATGATGATTAAGCTATAATGTATTATTGATTATCTGACTAATTTATTCTACAACCTTAGCGTATAAACCAATTGTATATATTAATCACATCAATCAATTTTTATATGTTAACCGCACAAACCAAATTTCTTAGTTATGTATTAAACCAAGTATTTTAATTACTTGCATAACTTTCCAAATGACCTATTTAATTAATCCACATAAGTACATAATTGCAAATTAAGCCATAATCAAATTTGTAATAATAATTGTATAGACATTCTACACACATATATTTTGTTTTATTTATAATCATTAAATCACCGTATCTAGTCATTTAATAAATTTATGTTATATCATTTGTCTGTATTTGTCACTCAAATCTCTAATACAAATTATTTGATTGAATTATATTGTTCCTTAATTGAATGAAAATGTATTTAGTATTATTAATTAAACTCCGTTTTATTTAATGTTGCCTTGAATAACATTACGGCTATCATTATTAATTAACATTAAGCAATAATCTATACCATTCTTTGTTATACTTCGTAGAAATTACGTGTTAATCGCTCGAATATATTACTGATTTCCAAATCTCTGTGCTCACTCTTTTCTCATTACTGGACTGGAGTAAATGGAAAACTTGCACTATCCTTAAAAGCGTTGCTCATATAGTCATAGACCTTTGGGAACGGACAAATAGGTTAACGTTTAGTATTGTTCCTGACCTATGTATTTTGCACATGCTAGATTGGTGTACTTTTGCTTGGATTCTAGGTCTTGTTGAATGAACATACGATTTTGATCAGTACAATATTCAGGTCATGTCCATTTTAATCTCTTAATGCATTTAGTCACATCAACAATGCCAGCTGTGTTATATTTTTTATTCTTGTGGTTATTCTTAGTATTCATCTTTTTTCTTTTGTTATGAGGTATAAAGACTTAGTATTACTCTTCTCCTAAGTGTCCTGACTCAGATCTGTAAGTACAAATTCATAAAATGCATCTATCAAAAATCTTTATTTTGAAACATATAGACATATTTTCTTTTAGTATGAAGTTATTTTCTTAAAGACATCCCATCTAAGTTTAATTGTCCATTGTTTCCATAAATGCATTCTGCTTCTATCATTGAAAGCTATTAATATTTATTTTCTTCTTTTAATATTGCATTAGTCTTTTTCAGTTCTGTAATTTTATTTTGTAGTTCTTACAAAATTTCTTGAGGTTCAAAAGCATTATTTGAAAAAGTAGCCTTATTGTCATCACATTCAAGATTTTAAATAAAATCTGTGTAATTTTATTATTTTAGTTTTACATTTTAATTTACAAAACTCTTCTTGCAAATTGCTTATAATTTTTTGGGAGATATAGAATTATCCTGTCTACATCCTTATCAATGTTAATCTCTGTGTGTGCCATTGCAGTTTTATAAATATTAATCATAATATGACAATATCTTATACATATTGCCTTGATGGTTGTGTGATTTTCTCTGGAATTAAATGATTTTTCATAATCTAAAAATCCAAATTGCAATGGCAACTCATACACATATATTCCTTTTTTAAATTCTCTAGTGCCACTTTTAAATACAGCCTCTGTTTTGGTTGATTTCAGTCTAAAGTTTGCTATAGGCAAACCCAAAAATCAAGTTGGATTTAAATGCTGTGATATATATATATATATATATATATATATATATATATATATATATATATATATATATATATATATATATATATATATATATATATATAGTGTGTATATATATATTGATGAACTAGCATCCACCATTGTCAAGGTTAAGTTTTGAAAGAAAAATCATCAGATCTCAAACAGTAATGCGACTGAGTGTGAGATGAGAAATGAGATTCAACTTGAAGTAATTCAGCATTCAAAATATGAGGCTTATTAAAATGTTTATTTCCCTCAGTTTTTTTCACCTATTAATTTTAAATTCATATTAGAAGACAGAGATAAAATGAGAGGCTTTCACATAGCTGGAATACATTATGCTTTGTCAGCCCTATTTAAACCAGGCTGATGAAGCACAACATATTCCAGTTATGTGGAAACCTCTCATTTTATCTCTGTCTTCTAATATTAACTTAAAATTAATAGGTGAAAAAACTGAGGGGAATAAACATTTTGATAAGCCTTATATTTTGAATGCTGAACTACTTCAAGGTGAATCTCATTTCTCATCTCACACTCAGTCATGTTACTGTTTGAGATATAATGATTTTTCTTTCAAAAGTTAACCTTGACAATGACAGATGCTATTTCATCAAAATATTGGTATGTATTGGAAAGTAACACATGGTTTTACCCCCAAAAATAATAATTTATCTATATCATACAACCATGAAAACATCAAATATCTATATATATTATGGAATAAATAAGATCAATTTTGTTATTATGACAATTTAGAAGCAAGATGTCTAAACCCTAGAGACCTGAATGGCCATTTTGAATGTAAAAAAAAAATTACAGGACATATAATTTTAAATGAAATTTCTAATTTATTACAATCAAAAGGCACTTTCCATTTACTAGTTTACTTTAAGCAATTAAATTTTCAGACAGTTATACTTTACCTTATTATATTATTAAAAACATGCACAAATATTTTAAATTAATGTATGTTATTACAATTTACATCAGTATTTCAAAAATCAAAAGGCAATTTACACTTGCTATTTTAAGAATCAAAAGCTAATGTTTGCTAATTTAATTTAAGCGATCTACTCATGACTATATCACAATTTACATCAATATTTCAAAAATCAAAAGTCAGTTTATGTTTGCTATTTCAAATATCAAAGGCCAGAATTTTCTAGTTTAATTTAAGCAATGTACTCATAACCATTTCTTATTGCAATTTACATCAATATTTAAAAAAAATCAAAAGACAATTTACGTTACCTAGTTGATAATTCTTTATTGCAATTTACATCAATATTTCAAACGTCAAAAGGCAGTTTATGTTTTTCCAGTTTATTAAGCAATCTATTCATGTCCGTTCATTACAAAATGCAAATTTATATCAATAATTAAGAACTTGAGATTAAAAACATATATAACCCTATGAAAAAAAAGCATATTATTTTTAGAATTAATAGAATTTTTGTTTTCTCTTACCACAATTATTGGTTTGTTCCATGTAAATAATATTCACATTTTACCTTTTGATGTGATATTGTGATCTACTTTTGATCACATGGGATCCATATGGGTTTTAGAAATTTACATTGATACATCTAATTCTTGAAATAGATACCAACCTCTAGTTAGTTATATGCACGTGACTTTTACCATCAACAAATGAATAGGGAAACATGTTTAAATAATGAAATTAGATTTAACATAAATAATTCTAAGTAAGCTTTTGTGAAAGGCTATATTTAAACTTTGGTTTAAGTAAATGAAGAAAAGAAATACAAATAAAAATAGACAAATGATCAAAAAATAGATATGGAAATAATAAAAGAATATTTATTGGAGGGCATTAACTAATTTAAAATGAAAAAATTAAATTAAGTGTAGCTGAAAGGAAAAATCTGATTTATTAATATTTTATTTACTGTAATATTAATAGTCTTAACTTTAGAAAATTATTCTTTTGACTAATTTTAAAATAATCTGCAATTTATTATTAATTGTAGAATTAATATGCTTCATCAGCATGTAGATGGTAAAAGTCAATTGAATGTAAATATAGAATTTCATGTGACCACATTAGGAGATAAAACTGTGAACAAAAGGGAAGATTGCACTTTAATTTCAGATGTATCAACATAAATTATCGATTTCTAGAGCCTGTATGGATTTCAAGTAATCAAGAGTAGCAAACTGAGAATTTCTGGTAAGAAAAAACAAAAATCATATTAATTATAAAAATAATATGCTTTCTTTCATAGGGTTATATATATATGATAAACAAAACAAGTTATAAATTTCGTAACTTGCTCCTAGATTGCATTTTATGATCACTAGGTGGAGCTTTACCAATAGCTCCTAACAAGATTTTGTTTACATAAATGCTGAGAGAGATAGAATTCAATAGCTCTTTTGTTGATTCCAACCTTCAGACCATGGTTTCGAGCTAGTTGGCTCACCCCAGTGAAGGGTAGGAAGAACTAGAACCTAGATCTAAATACTAACTCTACAAACAGCATTTATGAAACATGTTTCTATCAGTTTGAAAGCATAAGTTTTTCAGATATGTAAATATATTCAAATCCAGCAAAACAAACTAGACAGCTATATAGGACTGAAATCAGTTCAGTTTCACCATATTGTAAAAGCCTCTGCAATGTGTATCATTGCAAAAACCTTCAAGGTACATTTATGATAAACAAAACAAGTTATAAATTTTGTAACTTCCTCTTAGCTTGCAATGATATATATTGCAGAGGCTTTTTCTATATGGTGAAACTGAACTGATTTCATACCCATATAGCTGCCTACTTTGTTTAGCTGGATTTGAAGATATTTACATATCTGAAAAATTCATGCTTTCAAACTGAGAAAAACATGTTTCATAAATGCTGATTGTAGAGTTAGTATTTAGATCTAGTTTCTAGTTCTTCCTACCCTTCACAGAGGTGAGCCAATTAGCTTGAAACCATGGTCTGAAGGTTGGAGACAATGAAAGAGATATTGAATTCTATCTCAGTGTTTATGTAAACAAAAGCTTGTTGGGAGCTATTGGTAAAGCTCCATGTAGTGATCATAAAATGCAATCTAAGAGCAAGTTACAAAATGTATAACTTGTTTTTTTATCATAAATGTACCCTTGAAGGTTTTTGCAATGATATATATTGCAGAGGATTTTACTATATGGTGAAACTGAACTGATTTCAGACCCATATAGCTGTCTAGTTTGTTTAGCTGGATTTGAAGATATTTAGGTATCTGAAAAATTCATACTTTCAAACTGATAGAAACATGTTTCATAAATGCTGATTGTAAAGTTAGTATTTAGATCTAGTTTCTAGTTCTTCCTACCCTTCACTGAGGTGAGCCAACTAGCTTGAAACCATAGTCTGAAGGTTGAAGACAACGAAAGAGATATTGATTTCTATCTCTCTCAGCTTTTATGTAAACAAAAACTTGTTAGGA
>JAQFVV010013512.1:45000-108635 GCA_028023455.1 Epiperipatus broadwayi | reverse complement strand
TATATATATATATATATATATATATATTGTGCCCTTGTCTGTAGGTCATAATAAGGTAGAAAGGTCAATTACTAAAAAATTTTAAATTTTAAGTTATATTTGTATGATATATAAATAATAGTAGGATAATTAGATTTTATAGTACAATTTAAAGCTGAAAATACCTGGTATATAAAAGTGTAATAAATTATTTTAAGAGAAAACAATTAAATAAAGCTTAATTATATCCTTGCTTATGGTTGTAAAAGCTGGCCATATAAAATAATACAGCTATAAGTAGTTAAAAAATATATTAATAATTCGAGTATAATATTTTAAAACTAATATAGTAAATAAATGCCATATGTAGTGTTATAGTTATGTTTAATATTCAAATTTAATCTAATATATTTTAAGATAAACTTTATGATGGTGAGAATTATATTTAGTTCTACATTTTTAAATTATTTTCCAAATTTTTTATAAAATATATCAGTTTTGGTAATTTAGACCGAGACGTAAATAAAAAATCATTTGATAAAGTTAGTAATCACGTGACTGTATATTATATACCTTCACACACACTTGTGAGAATAATAAAAAAGTTTGTGAATTATGAAACTAAATATAATTGCTATCAATCCTTAAGGTAAAAGTTGAGATATTAAATATTATATTAATAATTGTTTTAAAGTTTAAATGATTTTGATAAAATTATAAGTGAGTTAAAAATACTATTCTAAGTAATATTTTCAGACATGATGTCATCAATTCTTTATTTTTAAAAGTCTAGTCTGTTATAAAACTAAAATGTGTAAATTTGTTTGCGCTAAAAAGTCATTAACCAATCAACGGAAGTAATTTAGCAGACAAAATATAAGAATTAGATGGAGCGGGAGGAGAAGTAATGTGTAAGTGAAAGAGAAAGTAACATATTTTTTTTAGCTGATAACACCGTAGCTAGAAAAGTGATATAAATTTAAAATTTTGTATTTATTTTAAAAGTTCTTTTTTAACATATAATATTTTGACTGCCTCTACATGGATTGCTAATTTTAAAAGTTATCTTACCAGGATATTTTATTCGAGTTTAACCAAAACCCTACAGTAAAATGGAAGTACAAGAAAAAATACCTAAAAATATTGCTAAGGGAAAAATATTTGGAAAGTGCCTTAATACAGCTTTATTTATGCTCAACCAGAAACTTATTATTGTCACTCAGAGAAATAGAATTTGGACGCTATATGAAAACTTAAAAGAGAAGTTACTTGCCGTCAGGAAAAAATTATGACGCACAATTTTATAAGGCTACTTTGAAGTTGTTTTGTTCTTCTCTACGGAAAAATTTAATATGCGTTTTTATTATAAAGAAAAATTATATAAAAGTAATAATGAAGAAAGAATGTTTATCTTTTAAAGGAAACATTATAAAATATAGTACCAGAATTTTAAAATAAAGAAAAAGTTATAGAATAATATGAAAGAATTATTGTGTTTTATGGAAAAGAACGGAAAACCCTCTCCAAAAGGAATTAAAAAATATTATAAAGAATTCAATGGAGGAAAGGCTTGATTTAAAAAATATAAAATTAAATTACTTAATGAAAATGGATCCATGGAAATAGAAAATTTTTATTGAAGATTTAAATAAAAATACCTAGAAGATGCATCGTAAAAGTCGCGCGGGAAAATATTGGCAGACAATATTAGAAGAGAATATGGAGACATTTTTTTTTTCTTTACAGGATTAACTAATATCAGAATTAATAATTATATTCAATATTGTGAAAACCAAGGATTGTCGTCTATGAATATTTATTAAACAGAGTAATAATTGTTTTGCCATAAAATAGAACATTAAGTGACTGAAGAAGAAATAATATACATTTTTTTTTAGCTTTAATATGAACGATTTTCAAGAAAATTCGATAAAGAAGTACCGTAAATATAATTTAAATATTTTTTACTGATTAGATTTAAAATATAAAATGCTATGTGAGATTAGGGAAAACATATAAACATAAATTTAATAATAATGAGATTTAAATATAATAGCTTAATAGAATTATAGAAATATTGTTTTAAAAATAAAGTGTATGTATGGGAGTCTTATATCTACAAGAATCAATGGGATGGTGAAGCCTACATAACGCGATCGAGAAGATAAAGATCATTTGGTAAATTTGATATTTATTTATAATGCATAATGTATTTTTTTTTTAGATCGTCTATTGATTAAGAATGATGTGTGAAAGTTTAAATTATATGTACACATTTTATACAACATTTTAAAACATATTATGAGATAGGAGTAATTCTAAATATGCATGCAATAAGTTATTTAAAGTATAATTAATAATATAATTTAACAGAACAATTGTTTGATTCTTTTGAACTTTCATGTGATAAAGTATTTAGATATTTTAAAATAGTTTGTATATGATAAAATATACGAGGAAAGTAGTAAAAAGATTTTCTTATAGAACACTGGAATAGTTTTGAAATAAATGAATTTTATTATTGTTAGAAATGCAGATAGTTATTTGTCGATGTACCGTATAGAAAAATCTTGAGAAATAAGATCGGATAGTGACTTGGTAGTACTAGTGGAGAGGAAACCAAGATGATGTTTTTGTTAAGAAATAGGAAAAATAAAGTATTTGGATCATATTTAGTTTGTGTGATTTCAGTATAGTTAACAAAGCCCTATGACTGAACACATATAATTTGGACAGTGTTTTTGCATATCTTTAAACTTTTTGATGTTATAATAAAGCTGAAGAAATAGCTTTAGCATCGCTCCTATAATAGAGGTTGGTAGACAGGTAAAGGTCACTCCTCTATAGTGTCTTTTAATTCACTGTGCCATTATTGTCAAGGTTTGTGATGAGTAATATTCTAGTTATATTTTGATCCTATGCATCTATCTTCGCTATCCTTATTTCGTGAATCTGCATCGGTCAGAAAGATATTTTCAAAGAAATAATGAATAAAATAGAACTGAAGATATGTTATCGTTTATGGAAGAATAGTTTATTTACTGGAATGTGTTAGAATTGTGTAACTTTAAAATTGAAAGTCCAAAATATCATAAAGAGAGAAAGAATCATATAATACAGTTTAAAATTAATTCTGAAATGAATATAAGATTTTTGAAGAGAAATCTAAACAAAGTTGTTTTAAAGTGATAACAAAATTTGAATGTTTTTTTTAAATAATATTTAGAAAATAAGTATTGCATATTTATTAAGAAAATAATTCAATAGTGTGTAATAAACATATACTTGTGCATGGTGTGTTAATGGTTGTAATTATATCATCCGAAGTAAGGCTTGAATGAGTATATTAGGATTGATAAACATCGGATAATGAACAATCAAACCTAATACTGAATGTAGAAGAATGTTTGAATTAGTAGGATTCCATACAACCAATATCAAACTAGAATTTTATTGTTTTGTAGAATGTTTACTACGAATGTAATTTTGTAAAAATATAATTTTAATAATAGTAGGGATACAAAGTGTTAATGATAATTATATAATAAATACATTTTGTAACAAACTAACCATATTAAGAAATCCAATAATAATAATACTGTATTTTCTTAAGCATTTAAAAGATAAGAGTTAACTAGGAAAATAAATAGAAGTTTGATTTTCATTTTTTATAAACTAGGAAAATCATTTAAGATAGGAGAGTAAGGATATCCAATGTACATAATGTAAAATATTGTTATTTGTTTATGTTATTAATAAACTTTGTTGTAAATTTATTATAAAGTTTTGTGTCCTCGTTGTTATTTCTCCACATGGATGCATGATATCACGATACATTTATAATTGAAATAGACATATAGTTTTTGCACAAAAGGCAAACATAAAAGTGTTATAATAATTTTGAGAATTTATTGGTATGTTAAAATTAAAAGATCATAATTTTATATTATTTCTTGGTCATAAGTCGATTGCCACAATATTACATTAAGTTATATGCTAATGTTGCCACACTTATTCTGTTGTCAGATTATTAAAATACTACCACGTACGTATTTATTTATTTCATTTAGGAAGAAATAAGATTCTATTATACTATTGTTGTTATTATTATTTTTATTATTGTTAGTTGCTGTGTAGTAGATTATGATATAAAATTCCCTTTTCATAGTTTACTACCGTAATTTTAAATCAGTTAGAATACAATTTATGAACCTGAGATTTTATTTTATTTTATTTATTTTCTTCATTTTAATTAATTGAGCTAGATTCTTATTATAAAGAATATTAAGACATGATTATTATTTTAATCGTAATGAATAGAGCTTAGTAAGTCGTAAGAATACTATAAGTTAGTTATTTGGTATAGTAAAAAAAGGGAATAGTGTTCTTATGCCATTGGGGTAGTATCATGTGGATAATATCTCAATGTAGTCTATCTCGTTCCCCGTATCATCACTCCATGTCTCATGAAAATAGTAAATATTTGTTAATTCCTTTTAAAAATTGAACTGTATTTGTATTTAAAATTTAGAGCTAGTAATCATTTTAATTAATGCTGAATATTTCATTTATTTATTTGTTAACTGAGCTAGAACCCGTACATTTTAAACATAATATATAAATTTTGGAGGACGAGCGGAGGGGGTGAGGTTAGAATATATATATTGTACTGGTCAGAATTGTATGTTCATTTAAAAAGGTTTAGAATCTAAACAAAAGTACCCTAAATCCACTCATGCCTGAGATACACATGTCAGGAGCAATCATAAATTCTGCCCTATTTGCTCTTCTCTAAAACTATAACATTATAAACAACACTTCTGATGATAACAGATGAAATTTTATTCATTCTGGTCCCAGAGACACAGCAGAGAAACATGAGATCTATAGGGTAATTAATGTAAATAAATAATATCAAATCTTGGCTTAATCAAATACCTTATGTGAAGGAACAATTTATAAATTTTAAATGAATTGCACATAGCTAGCATTGCAAAAGAAACATGTAATATAAAATAGTATCCATCCAAAATTAACAAAGACAGAACAACCCAGAGATAAATGTCCATTTAAAATAATCAGTTATAACTTCTAAATATTACTAACACTATTATAAAGATTAAATAGGATTCAATGGGTGAGATTTAGTAAGACACAAATGCATGAGTAATTCAACATAATTTAATGAACATAAATAATTTAAAATTACATTAGAAGCATAGCACAGATTTAATGAGGTTATTACTTTGCATATAGGCAACTTATTTAGTATGCTAATGAGTTATAGATAATAATAAATTAATGTTATCATTGCTGTGATCATTACTTTAAGTAATGATAAGGACGTTTACAAATTCATCTCTAAAGAGAGGTTTACTCTTAATATGATAGTTAATAATTTATAATTTATGAGCATATTTGGGCTTGTACAAATGAGGAATGGATTAGCTTAAATAAGCTTTACTGTGACAATCCTAAAACATTCAACTAATTATAAAATGAGTGGTTTACAAACATCACTGTGCTACATTTTATAGTTAATATGAGAATTATATATAAAAGAACTCGCAGTGCAAACTATAATGATAGCATTTAAAATGGAGAAGATGTCCATCTTTGGACTGAAAGGCTTTATCACATATATGATTCCACTTGTATTTATCACAAGGCAATATTCGAAAATGTGAGTGGTAAGGATTCCATGGTACACCTTCCGACTTTCACATGCAGAGCCTTAATACTCTAATGTTTATCCTGAGATTGGTTCTACAAAACCTCTTTCCTAGACGAGTTACATGAAGAAAATCCAGAGTTCAGATGAGTAAATATGATAAAGCAAAATATAAATTCTTTAAAATGCTATCATAAGTAAGCGACGCGAATATGGCTTAAGTCTTAAATGACTAATGAAATAATTTAAGCTTAAATAAAGCAATAATATCATGCATAACGCCATAATAAAATAATAACCCACTCAGCATCGTATGTATAACTTTAATAAATTTAGGATGTCGAATATAGAAGAGAGAAAAATATTATTTTTTCTATTTAACAAGCCCAAGTATTCTTAAACAACAATATATCATAAGCTAATGCTCAATGGTGTAAAAGCATTAAATAATTATTTAAAATAGGTTTAAAATAGGTTAATAATTAAATCGTTTTAGAAAACATAAAATGCATCTAAATAAATAGTGTCAACAACAAAAAGTTTATCTTATCCCATAATATGATTTTTAAACAATCCGCCATTAAGCATATATTTCAAAATATTTAACCTAGCGAACAGCGTTCCATAAGAAATTTTACATTTAACTATTTAAATATTCCAAAAATATCGGAATAATGATTGAAATAATATAAGTTCGCTAAATTGAAACACTAGCATAGGTAAAACTAATTTAATAAGATACATAGTTTAAATAAGTTTTGCCGCATGAAAATAATATAATTAGAGCGTGAAACTTAAAACTAGTGATAGATTTAAAATATATATAATTCTGTGCTAGCATTTCAAAGAACAAGTTTAAAACTTAAAAGAGAAAATCACAAATTTAACGATAATTAAGTTTATAGTCAGTTACCAAATAAATAAAGTTTACATTATGATTACAATTAAGATTTAGAAAAGAAGTGAAGTGAGGAGAATTAAGAGTTCATTCTTCGGCAAAACGAATTACCTTCAGAAGTTATGGTGGCCACTTATAATAATGTATACGAAGTTTAGCAAGACACAATATTAATAAAATAATGGTAGGCATCTTCCAATATTCTTTTACAGTTAAACACAACAGTTTTCAAGTAGCGATGGCATGGCAGGGATGCAGAACAAAGATGATATAAGGTCAGGGAGGCAAATTCTTTTTACTCAAAGTTCATTTTGCTTCCACTCTCCAAACGAATACAAGAGAAGAGTGATTTGAACTCTTTTTGCGCGTTCCTAGAACTTCTGCTCCTCCTATACTTGAAATTTGGCAACATTGGAAGATGTAAACAAATACATTCCAGAAAGCATTATTTAAATGTATTTTTAAAATTGCAAATAACTTTAAAATATAATTTTTGGTTTGATTTGAAATAGTTAAATGAGAATGACATTTTAAAATTGTAATAATACTTTTTAGAATTTTCTGGCATTGCTTTAGCTTTACATTAATCGTATTCATTTTTATATCTGTAATACATATACACACATATACAATTATCTAAGTGAAGGAAATTTACAAGCTTGGAAATAAAATATACTTAAGCTAAAATAATAATTCAACTGGTTACACATAACCATTTTGAATAAACAGGGTGGAAGTGATATGTATATATGTGTGTGCTTAACATTTCTAGATGATCAAATAAACATATAAACTGGTTCAAACCCTACTTTAAAGGTATGTAATGTCACCAGGCAGTGAAGTTAAATATGTACTACAGTTTTCCCACTTCAATATATATATATATATATAGTTGATAAAGACTACAACATGTATAGTCGAAAGTACTTCTAAAATAATATAATGTATGTAAATTTTATCATATTTTGATATATATTGATTTGTATATTACATATATTGTGGAATGTGTGTGTGTATATATATATATACACCTGTGTCTCTTTTTATGCAAACTTGTTTAACACGATTTTAAAGTTACGTGATTCGTATTTCACCGAAAGTCGACCTCCGATAATGCGCTAATACTTTAAATAATAAATTTTGCCACTTACGTTATATTGAAAGTAATAGCACATTATTGGAATTCTACTTTCATCTTAGTAATTTCAATATTTTCAGTGCTTTATAATAGTAAGATTTTATGCAATAATGAAATTAAAATCATGATTTCCACATTTTATGTATACACACATTAAATTTTACAAGATTATAATGTAAATTTGTTCAAACATTGTATGTGTTAATTTTGCATTTTAAATCACATTCTATTTTTGCTTTTTAAAAAAGAATTTAATCAATTATTAATCATTTAGTGTCCACAAGTTTATTTTTAAAAGGTCAGTAATAGCAGTGGGCACAATTAAAAATTAAAATCTGATTTTTAATTGTAATTAAAAATTTAAAAATTACTTACAGGCGACTTGAAATTAATGTGATGTAAAACGAAATTTGATTTTTAAAAGGTATTGAAAATTAAAGACAAAAATAAGAATTTATTTTTTAGTTGTTAGTTTTAATTAAATTTTTCCCAGCAGTGATGAATAAATGTATTTTTATTATCATAAGTCTAAGTTCATAAACAATTAATAAAATCATCATCGTCGTTGTCAACAGAAAACCATTAACACAATATGAGAGTGAACTTGGCGCTAGTTGTATTTCCTCTTGTGAGAATAATTGCTGAGATATTCTTGACTTCATTTACAGAGAATCCAAATACATCACATCACATCACATGAGAATCTGATGTTTTACTAGTTTGCAAACGAACGTGTTTTGGGGTAAATAGCGTTAATAATTAAAACATGTATAAAAAAATGTAAATTACTGTACTATAAATTATGCATAAAATTATATTATTTTGAATAAAATTAAATATTATAGTTAAAAAAAGTTTGTCTTCTATCAATTTTTTTCAAATTTGAAATTTTTTATTAGTAATATTTTATTTCCTTATTTTTTTTTTTGCGCGAATTTTAAAGTAACTTTACATTGGTGCTTTGCTTTTACGTGAATTTTGAAAAATCACAGACCACATCTCCCCTTTTTCAATGTAAGTTACATCTATTTTTGTGCGATTTTGTTTGCGCATGATTTCTGAGGAACCTATCTATTGCATAAAAGGAGACCCAGATATATATATATGTTGCTTTTCAAGCCTGAAAACTTAGTCTAATTGGTTACAGTACTTTAAAACACTTTGGATACAAATTCAAATTTATTTATAAATTGAGTTCCCATTTATTAAATGATTTACAATCTATTTAATCCATTAAAAATATTAAATTATAATACTTGACTTGTTGTTAAATGAGTCTTTATTTCAGTTGGGATGCAAGAAATACTGCTTGTCTTTGTATCTTAATTCCTATAGTTATATATCCATCTTCTAGCTCATATATAACTGCTTCAGCACTAAACAAAGTGGTCATCTTTTGATTAAAAATAACTTTATATTAAATTTCCTATTATTTTCTTTTAGCTTGCAGATCTAATCTGATTGGTTACTGCACTTTAAAACAACTTGATTCTGGTTGTAACTCCATTTAAAAATGGCGTTCCCCCCCACACACACACACACACACATATATATATATATATATATATATATATATATATATAATTATATATATATATATATATAGATAAGATATAGATAAATGTTAAAAAGCCAAGTAATGTTCAATGGATTTTCTCAAAATAAGAAAATAAAAATTGATAATGATAAGTTAGAAGATGTTATCAACTACAGATATCTTCATCAGATTATTACTACAGATGGAAAGCAGAATTAAACGTAGTTGAAATGTTTTTGGTAGAAATAACTTAATATTAAAAAGAAATATGCCTATGTGTTTGGAAAGAAAGGTTTTTAATAAATGTATGCTACCAGTTCTTACTTGTGGATCTGATATTTGCACACTTAAGAGAAGACAATGCACAGACTCCAGATCACTAAAAGATATATGGAGAAATGGGTGGTAGGAGTAACAAGAAAAAAATTGAAAACAAAATACAGGGGTGAGAGAACAAACACATGTTACTGACATACTGAAAGAAGTAAAAGAGAAATGGATTGCTAGAAGAAATGGATAATAGATGACCGTTGAAATCTTAAATTGGATTCCAAGGAATTCTAAAAGATCTAGAAAAATCACATCTCAGATAGATGGATAAAATAATAAATTGTGCCAGAATGAAGTGAAAGACTAGAGATCAGAGAAAGTGGATCAAACTTGGAAAGACCTTCATCCTGCAGTAGATTTATAATGGTTAAAAATAACTACGATAATGATGATTATATATATAATACACACTATTATAAAAAAGCTTAGTTAAACTATTTAATTCATGAAATTTTAAAATTATTTCAATAAAAACATTATTTAAGAACATTTCAAACATGACTAAGCTTGATATATTGTTATTTAAAATGTTTAAATTTAATTAATCTAATAGTGGTTGAATAATTTTCTAAATCGGTTTGTATGAAATAATAGAATTTTTTGAAGTTCTTCAGATATATTGTCAAGACTACAATATAATTCAATAATTTAAGCAGAGGTAAATTTTCTATGAATATTTTACTTAAAAAAATAGACGTAATTTCCGAAACATAATTGATTATAAATATTCATCTTATAACCAATGAAGTCAGTCTTTAATCGTATAAAATTAATATGAAAATTATAAAATTAAATAATGGCTTTTAGTAAAATTTGATAAAAAAAAAAGTAGGATAAAAATGAAATTAAATTATTCAGATGATATTTTAGAGGTTTAGTATAGCTATAAAATATAAAAAGTATTATAACTATATACAATAGACTTGCATTTAATACTACAAATTATTTTCAAACAGACTCAAAGAAATATCAGAATAATTTTTTTAATAATATTCAATTAATTAATGAATACTAGATAGTTACTATTTAGCCCATTTATCAGATCATACATTATTTACAGACATCACTCCATTTATTTATTTATTTTGATAAATATGCATTAAGTATTTAGTATATAAGGGATTCGAACTCAAACTTTCATACGACCCTCAGTTCTTCATACCATCTCATATTGCTGACTCATCTGATCATACACATGTTGAAAAGATAAATACCAATAAACGTATTTCATGCTAAAACAGCAATCATCAGTTGGTTCAGATTACTATCTCGCACATATATACAATCAGTGCTCAGCTTTATATTAAGATAGCCAATCTTCATACTTTAATGGTCAGGCTTCAAACTACTCCAAACTGTCTCTTCAGTTATCTATTTCATTGAAAATTTTATGATGGAGCGTTGGTCAGCAATATGAGATGGCATGGAGAGCTGAGGGTCATGTTAAAGTCTGAGTTTGAATTTCTTATATATTACGTCATATATGTGCAGGTGTGTGTAAGCTATACAGTGTATTAATTTACATATTAAGTATTTAGTTATTTTTTTTATTCATAAGAGAAGCAAACAACTTTACAAGATTTGATTTATTTTCTCGATATTTTATTAAAAACTAAAACCGAATAGGTTCTACTATTTATCATCTTTAGAGATGAGTTTACAAGACATTAATATAACCTACAAACATATATATATATATATATATATATATAGAGAGAGAGAGAGAGCAAGATGATTTTAAGAATATATTGTGTACATAAGTTGTTGTTGTTGTTTTTTTTTGGATGTATCGCGACATTATTACCGTATCTTGTTTTACAATATTGTAGTAATATAATTCATATAAATTAACTTCAAAATTTTTAAAATATTTTAAAAAAAAAAGAATATATATATATGCATAACTTAATATGTGAATATGTGCATGCATGCAGATAAATAAATAGATGTATAAGTATATTAATAGACAGAAAGGGAGACGAACAATTATATATATATATGCTAATAGATTAAACTGTCGTTAGATAAATAGATGGTAGGTAGATAGAGTGAGATAAATAGTTAATTAGTTCGTATATGTAGAAATATAACTAAATGGTTAGAGAGTAGATATATAGAGTATGAATGGATGAATAAATATATAGATAGATAAATTGAAAAAAAATAGATAGAAAGATAATTTTTTTTATTACTAAAAACAAGAAAAATACACATTGATCTAAATATTTACATGTTTTTGTGTATAAATTTATGTATTAATGTGTTCACGTCATAACAAACCATTACATCTAATATTACTGCGGCAAAGTAATTAATAACAAGTTTGTATCTAGGATTATTATTATAATTAATAATATACTATACACTTGTAATATTTCTTAAATAATTTATTTAAGTCATTTAAAAATATAAAAAAATAAATTCTCCACATAATTTTACTTTACATTTTCGAACCAGATCACTATTGGTGTAATTTAAGCAATTAAAATGTTCAGTTAATAAAAATATTATTCTATTTATCCAAATATTATTTATCACTGTTAAAAGTATAAAATTTTGTTACTATCTTTATTTCATTTTATATTTTATTATAAAACTTTTTTTTTCATTTCATTATAAGAACGTTTTGTTGACTTCATTTATAAAGGTATATTTATATTTTGATATATAAGGGATTTGAAATCAGACTTTCAAGCACCCTTCAACTATTCACACTATCTCATACAACTGATAATACACATGGCCACACACATGTAGAAAAGATAAATAATCACGAATATTAGATATTTCATGCTAAACCAGCACTCATCATTTGGTCCAGACTATCATCTCTCTCTCTAACTCTCTCACACACACACACATACACACACACACACACACATATATATTAATATACCTTAGTACTCATATATATATATATATATATATATATATATATATATATATAATCAGTACTAAGGTATATTAATATAGCAAATCTCAGTTTAATGGACATGCTTCAATCCACTCTATCCTCCAACTTTTCAGCCATCCATATCATTGAAAATCTGATGATTGAAGGGTGTTTAAAAGTCTAGTTTAAATCCTTTATATTTACAATTAAGCTCCAGATTTGTGAAGAGTGCCTGGTTTTCAAGTATTTATATATTGATATGTAATTATTAATAAAACAGCTGTTTATAAATATGAAAACTTGTGAAGAAACTATTCTTCATACGTGTGTTAGAGAATTGCCTCACACTCTCCTATCACTAACTGTTTTAAAATGTAGATTGTCCACCTATGGTTAGATCTTATTATTTAAATAAATCAACTAATATTGACCATGTCTAAATTAGAGAATGAACTTAATATGAGCTTGATTTTTCAAATATGCATATTACTTGCACAAGTTCAGATTATATATCATATTGTTTAAAAATTGTGTTAAGCAGAAAATGTTATTTTTTCCTTATATTGTTTAAAAATTGTGTTAAAAAGAAAACTATATAAATAAAGTTTCTGCTAATTTAATTTTGTTTGGATTAGATAAAATGAAATTAATAATTTCGAGAACAGTTTATTAATTTATTGTTACTAAAAGTCTAGATTCTGTAAGATTTCAGCATCTAGCAGCTACTCAAATTTTGTATTTGTGTATATTGTATGGTTTTAAATATTTCAATAAAATATGTTGGCCAAAGCAAATAAAGTAAACTTCAATAAGTACTTGATCATTGGTCAAATGTGTTGATATTGAAAAAAAATTGACTAGACATGGACAGAAAATATTGATAAAATGGATATAATATATGGATAAAGAAAATTTTAAATTGAACTCAAAATATTGTACAAAATCTTATAAAGTTCCATGTTAGATAGATATAAAGGTGTTTGCAGATTTGATATTGGAAAAAAAACTATAGCAAATAATATTGCATTTTGAAAATTGGAAGAAAAATCCTCCGTAACTTTTAGCTTCAATAGTTTTCAACTTAACAAGAAAACCAATTTAAATCGCTTGATAATTTTATAAGTAGAAAGGTAGATTTAAAAATTGGATGTGCGAATATTCCCCAATGTGCTGCTACTGCTGATTTAATAGAATTAAAAAAATAAGATATTTCGTCACAGAAAAATAACTACTGCAGCTGAGTTATCTACATATATAACTATTATTTTATTTATTTTATTGTATGGCAGGGATACTTAGACACTCTTTCAATTAATATAAAGGTATTAGAAAAGTTTCATTTAAGAGTGATTTTCATATTTTAAAAATACATTGATAAGGTCATAAAACCAATCAATATTGTAAAATGACACTTTTATTAGATTAGATAAATAAAAATGAACAATGAAAAACCTTCTTAAAAAGTGTTTAATAGTAAATTTGAGCATGGATTTTATGGGAGCGGTAGATCCCATTATGATATAAGGATTATGTCAAAGTCATTTTATTTTTAACGATATTGATTTTATTTCACTGGCAATATAAGAAATAATATAGTATATCGGAGAGTTTCAATTAGATATGGTATTAAAGTATTTCAGAAGAAAATGTTTTCTGATAAAGAGTAAAAAAAAGGAAGAGCATAGCAAAATACTAAAATGCAGAAAAATTGACCAGCATGTTCTGTTTATGATTACAATTGTCTTTCACAGTTTGATTTGTAAAGATATTGGCAAAACTTACTTATTGAGAAGATTTTTTCTTTCTTTTGGTTTCTTTTTTTGGGGTTGGAATGGCAATACTGATTTAGAAGTGGCTTTTCCACTAATGATTCATGTTTAAAATAATATTACATATATAAACATGTGAAATCACATTAATATTAACTAAAATCTGATATTAAGAATTTGTTCCAGTTTAATTCATACTCTCAATTATAAATTTGTGATATCATTATAATTGTATTTATGAATTCCATTTTTCGCTTTAATATTCTTCAGAAGAATTTAGCATCCATAGTAAATTTAAGATAGCGTAACGTATATTAATATATTTGAGTATGTGTTAAGTTTTTTTTAAGAAAATTCATATATCATTTATAATAATTTACACCGAAGACAGACCTGATAATTATAAAATAATAATTAATTAATAGCAGTCTAACTACTTTTTATAAGCGAAGGGGAGATAAAGTAAAAAAAAAACAAAAAACATTTCACAGTCAATCAGCAGACAAGCCTGTTGTTTGTTAGTAATAAATTTATTGTTTATTTTGATTACAAGTGTCAGGTTTTTTATTCTACTCACAACCTTGACAGTATCCACTCTAGATAAATATAATAATGATTATCACTAATTATTTATTAAATTAGACATTGTCTCTAGCTCAGATATAAATTTTAAACACATGGAGTTATTCACATTTCTCTTTCCCATGTATAATAACTTAGTATAAATATATTAAATAACAGCAACACCATCAAACATTATTTTAAAATCGTATGAATAATGATACAATAAAAGATAAATGATTCTCCAAGGTGCAATTCATGCTGAACCAGTATTCAGCAGTTAGCTAGGTCACGATCTCTCATATGTATTTGGATCATATGTACAGATTTATCATTGAATGGGATTTGAACCAAAACTGGCAAGGTTCCTACAGTCATCCACTCTATCCAATATAACTATTATAAATGACCATATACATGTGAAAAAAATAAATTATCTTCAATATACATATGTCAAGCTGAACCAGAATTCATCAGATAGCCGAGATCATCATCTCCCACACACATATTATCAGTGCTGTATTTTTTCATGAAGGTTTGTGACGATCATATTTTAATTATATTTATTTTGGACTATTTCCATAATCTAATATGAGTATTGAATGTCTTTAGAAAAATTTAATTTTATTTAAGTATTCCAAATACATTCAACCTTAGTAATAGCACACAGGTTATAATATGTACAATGTTTTGAATGGCATTATTCTCTCCTCTTCTTCAATTGTTACTGTCTAGATGAGTAAAAATACTAGCATGGGAATCGAACTTAAACTCTTAGATTGCTGATTATTGATTTTTAATATAACGTTCTAACCAACTGAGTTATCCTGCCAAAGGCAACAGTCAGTAGAAAATTCATACATTTATCTATGGGATTCATTCTGATTTCCCCACTTTTTCCTAAGAATAAAGTAGATAGGTGGTTTCCACACACTATGCATAGTCACACTAGGTTTGAATTATGAAATTATTTGCCATTGTCATGTAAGCTGCTTTTTAAAATTTTTGTTTTTTTATCCTTTTCTTCCCTATCTAATATATTTGTTTTTTTTTTTACAATTGAACATATGTTGATTGCTATATATACAATCTGTTACCTTACACACAACTGCTTTTTCTTCTCATCACCAGTTTGTGTTCTTGCAAGTATTTTTCAATGGGATGACTAGTTTCACCAACATACATTTTCTACATTCACATGATATTTCATAGATACATTTTTTTTCTTTTCAGCATTTCAAGTCTAGGCTTTGTAAATATTAGAATTCTTCATAGTCTGGTATGGCTCTAGGAAGTTGTTCTGATGTTATACTGATTGCAGATTTTCCTTAATTTGTCTGCAATTCATGGTATGTATGGTTACACTAGAACATCAGTAATTGTTTTTTGCTTTTGATAGTTCTTTGTAGTCTATTTGTGATTTTCTTAATAATAGCTGGTAGATAACCATATTTCATGAGTTTGTTGTATATAGATCTTTTCTTTTTTAAAACCACTGGTTTCTGAACAAACTTCTTTTGCTGTTTCATAGTGATAATATAACTCCATGTTTTATGTTTCTAATGTGATTTGATATAAAAGCTAAATATTTTTATGTATGTGTAAGTTTTTGGTAAATTATAGTTTTAAATTTGCCTTGAGAGGGTCTTGTCATATGAACATATATAAATGCCAAATTTTGTTCTTGTTCTGATTCTATTGTGAATTTCATTGAAATGAATATATTGTTGTGTTTTTAGAAAGATTGTAATAGTGTTTCACCATGTGACAATACAACAAATGTATCATCTACATATTGAAGCTAAACGTTAGAAGGATACGGAGTAGTATTTATGTCTGTGGTATCAAATTCCTCCATGTAAAAACTGCCAAAGGGTGATAATGCTGAGCCCATAACCAGTCCTTAATTTTGTTCAAAGTGATCTGTGTTATATTGAAAGTAGTATGTTTTTATACACTATGCTAATAGTTCCATTATACTATCAATATAAAGGATTGTTCTAATTTGTAAGCACTTATCACCATTTAATATTTTCTTTACAATAGGCAATGCTTCTTCATGTGATACATTTTTAAATAAATTTTCCTTATCAAAACTTCCCATTACACCAGTTCTTTCAATTTTAATGTTCTTGATTAATTCTACAAAGTATCTACAATCCCAGACAAAAGACTGGATCTTGGATACCAAAGAACGAAGAACATGGAGAAGAAATCATAATAAATTTTGGCAAGGTGCATTTCTAGAAATGACAATAGGTCTTAATAGAACATGAACCTTATGGATTTTAGGTATACCATAAAAATAAAGAATTTTGCTAAAATATGTTATTTTATGTTTTTCTGAATCACTGATGTACCTGCAATGCTTTCTGAATAATGCTTGTAACTTTGTTTCTGCACTCAGAATCAGATTTTTTTCCACATTTCTGTATTGGCAATCTATGAGAAGTTTTTGTATTTTATTGTCATAATCAGTTATATTCATTACAACTGTTGCATTGCTTCATACTATGCAGTCCACATTACTCCCTCTTTTTTTAATATAAGCATAGATATTCTAAATTATGCATCATTTTGTAATGTTAAGTACAGACGTCTCAAGTTAAATCGCTTGTAAAATCATGAGTTATTGTTTGAGAGATTACTATATTAACCACATTACAGTTAATTTTGAAAGCCTATTGGCAGGTCATCATCAAAATAATGTGATCTAATATTGTTAAAGCAAGCTCTCAGGAATGATAAGGGAGTCACGAATGATAAGGGATTCTGAGTTATATGTATATAACTATGCATACATCACATAAAAATTATTAATGTGACAATTGACTCCTGCAAATGTATCTTTAGATTAAATAAATGTACATCACATATAAATTACATGTTTTTTATCAAAAAAAATTAATTGAACTTCAATTATAATAATATATCTATACAAGTATCAGTGATCTTTATGAAGACATACATTAATAAATTGATGCTCAGAATTTATTAAATAGTATATAATCAAGAAAAAAAAAAGATATCTAATAATATTGTTTTATCATGATAAATCAAAATTAAAATAAAATGTGTACTTTAGTAAGCAAATAAATTATAATCAGATTAATTACCATATAGTTTCTCTTTTTGTTTTTGTAATATATTTTCTTTCAAAAATTCACAGTTATCTGAAGCATCAATATTCGTTCATTCTTGCATAAATTTTGTTAACATGTCACATGACCTCTAATGGTGAATGCATGAATTCAAAACCCTTTGAAGTTGATTTTCTTAAGTATTTTTATTCTAGTTAAGCAAAGATAAATCAATGGAAGAGGTCATAATTATTTCAGATTTTTTTAGATAAATCTTAAATTGATTTCCAGGATAGGAATAGCATTCATTTTCATAGTGATTTATCTTCAAAGGCATGCCTGTTGTTTGGGTTTTCTTTCTTCCTACAGATGATAATTATTATGAAAAATTAAGAATAAAAAATGAAATTCCTCAAATAGCAGCATTTTTTTCCATTTGGTCATTCCTTAATAGAAATAATCAAAATAAAGTTTTGCAATTATATCAGATAAAAAAATGAAAGAATTTATGGTAACAAAATTTTTTATTTTTCAAATGATGCTTATCTATAATAATATACTGGTTCCATAGCATCTACGCTACACTTTCATAGGACATTAAATTAAACTCTCTTTGTTAGATAACTATCAAATTTCAAAAAAATCTTGATATTTTACAATTTATATATATATATGTTTATCAGTTTATGATATATAAAATAAGAAATAAATTTATAATGTAAATACATTTTAATATTTTTAAATATGAATATTTTAAATATTATTAATATTTCCAAACATAAATATTTTAAAATATAAATTAGTAATTTTATAGCAATTCATATTTCTTTATTCATTTTACATATTATCTCCACCATTGTCAAATTTGAGAATTATGAATAAAGATATTTAGCACAAAAGAGGTTGAATAAACAAGAAAAAAACAATAACAAAAAAGCACATCAAAATCAAATAAAGGTAATAGACAAAGGAAAAAAAATGCAACATTTTTTTGCCACAAGCTTAAAAAAATCACCATGTTTTATAAATTGACAAATCTATAATATATATATATATATATATATATATATATATATATATATATATATATATATATATTTATTTATTGTGCCAGGCATTATCTAATGGCCTTACACAAAGTCTGCTGTAAAGAAAATTACAGCAGATACACATTTAAATCTATAGATATTAAGCACAACAAATACTTAAATGTGCTATATTAACATATGGAAGTTAGGTCTGAGCATTAAAATACCCACACACACCAATTTAAAGCAACATGAAATTGACACAAATATTGTACACATATAATAAACTCATGTATTTTTATTTTTTTTGTGTGTATATTTTTATGACATGTTATTTTATGTATTTTGCTTTTCTCTGAAAAAATTCAAATAGAGAAATGCAGGCTTTATTGGACAAATGGATCAAATGTTTGAACATATTAGTGAAATAAATAATTAAAGAAATTGTTTCAACATATTTGTATATATATTTTTCATTTTTTTAATTACTTTTATAAAAACTAATTTTATTCTGTAAGCAAACAATGTTAATTGCTTTTGCAAAAATCTGACCAAAAGCAAAATATTTGATAATGCTATAATTAAAATGTTATCTTATATATATATATATATATATATATATATATATATATATATAATATTATCTAAATATATATATATATATATATATATATATATATATATATATATATATATATAAATTCTTTTGCATAATAATAGCTGTAATCAAGTGGTCTGAGTATTCAAGATGGAAACTAATCATTGTATCAAACCCTAAAATGAAGAATTTAATCAGAAAAATAGAAAAGAATGTGTATAATCTATATCAGCGTTTCCCAACCTTTTTTGGCTCATGTACCACTTGGTAGTATATCATGCTAAATTGTACCACTTCGTAAAAATGATTGTATTTTGTGAAATTTGTTATTGCGAGTGTGTTATTTTATTTGCATTATACATATTATAGGGTGACCATGTATTCACATCACATAATGAGACAAATTACATTGTAACATGCCTAAACGTCATGCTTGATTATAAACTCACTAAAATTATAAACTCACTGTAACATATATGTATATGTTTGTTCAAAGTATCATATTTATCTACTATTTTGTCATATTTCATTTACTAATAAATGGTTTTAATAAAAACACAAAATTATAAAAACCCAATTAATATATTTTTTTATCATAATCAAATGTTTTTATAAAATAAATTTAATGAGATCCTTGTGCTTGTTTCGAAGAACATAATTTTTTGAAATTTGGTTCAGAAGATGCAAGATATACCCGTAAGTCTACAGCTGCATTCAATCTGTTTCAATACTTTTTTTTAAAAAAAATATATGAAGAAAAAGCTCTTTCTACTAATTCTATACTAGTAAATGGTAATAATAATTTAAGAGCTTTCTCAGAAAACTGTTCATATTCTTTAATGTTTAACCAAAATTAATTAGATTAAATTTTCTTTCTCTTTTATTGATAATGATGTAGCTTTTTCTAAATTTTCTTCATAGAAGGGGTTTGAAATCCACTTATCATTTGTGTTTTCGGGTTTTGGAAAATATTCCATGAAAGACAATTTTAATCCTGTTAAATGTGCTATTATTTTCAAACAAAAAAATATGTAGAGTTTTGAATTTTTCCGGTTGATTGTTTTCAATACACTGTTTCCAAAAATCTAATTTCTTAATCATACTTTCAATTTTATCATTAACATTAAAGATCATTATGGAGTTATTCTGAAGTGTCAAATTTAAGTTCATTTATTTGCAAAAAATATCAGATAAATATGCAAGCACCTGAAGCCAATCAAAATCATACAATTTCGAAGAGAGATCAAAAGGATTGTCTTAAAAAAAACAACATGTGCTTCTTGTCTAAATTCGAATAAGCAGGTTATATAGGGATCAATAAATTTTAATAAACAAAGACGATACAATCACAAACAATAACCTGTCACTTTTAAGTCATGCGGTGAAGTGAATGAGAGTGCAGCACTATCACAACAGTGGCGGTGACATCTCAAGTTACTGGTGGCTAACGGCTAAATTTAAAAGTGCACTCCAAAAAAAAAAAAAAAACGATATCAATTGCTGGATTTTCGATCATTGACTGTACATATTAACAACTTTACTGTATAATGTTATTCATTAAAATAATTTTTATGAATTATAGGAAAAAACGTTTCTATGATATTTTTATGATTTAATTTTTTATGTCCGCCATTATTGATTATTTTTCGTGTACCACCAACCAGCAACTCGCGTACCACCAGTGGTATGCGTACCACAGGTTGGGAAACGCTGATCTATATGATAAGCTAATTTAAAATGGTTGGCTGATTCATACTTCTCAGAGGGGCTATCTGAATTGGTTCTTATGAGTGGGTTGATAGGTTTTAGTCACTGCTGTGGGATTCATGTTTTCTTTCCTTGGCAGTCATTCTGGGTAAGTCATTCACTACTTTGGCTCCAGAATTATCCAACCAACCAGCTACTTAGAGATTAAGTTATGGACAAGACTGCTGATATTTTCTACGAAATCCATTATACAGTTCTTTTAAGAACTCTTGATTTCTTAAGGATTTAATGAACCAGTCAAGATAGCGGATGAACATTTAATAATAATTGTTGCATTATATCAGATAAAAAATATGCAGAAATCTACTAGAGGTTCCAGTAAAATGACTGTGGGGTAGACAACCAGCTAGTGCACCTGCCCTTTCTCTGTCCAAATCACCAAGATGTGATCACACCATTTCCATCCAGCCACAATGATGACAACAGCTGCCTTGCCTATGCCCAAATAAGATGAAATCCTCACCACATAGCTAATTGAATTGAAGTCGCTCAATGCCCAGTTAGAAGATGAAGACACCTATATAAGTTTCTTTTAAAAATATTTTATTCATATTGAACTAATTAACTATGATATTTCTGATTAAATATATTATTATTATTTATTATTATTATTATTATTAATCATTTTAAAAAAAGAGAGAAGAGTTGTATAATATAGTTTGAAATACGACTAGCTCAATTAATTTATAATGCTCAGTTAAAATTTGCATATTTATCTTTAATATATTTTTATATTATCATATTCTAATTAAATTTATTGTCAATTATCAAATTCAATGTATTTCTATATTATGTACTAATTAAATAAGTATTTACCAAAATCATGAGACTGTGAAGTAAAGTTACAAAGCAATAAGTAGATTTACATTGAGTCAATATCTCCCAAGACATTGTCTCAATGGCATAAGAATACTATTGCCTCCTTATTAACTTACTACTACATCTACAGCATTCTTATGGCTTTTAAATAAAATAAACTATCTTTAATAATAATAAAATAAATAAATCTTAACTTTTAATTTTTAAAATATAATTAAATAATCTCAGGTTCTTCTAATTATCTTAAGTAATGATAACTCATGTAAATAAGTATGATATGGGATTTTATATCAAACCTAAATACACCTAACTTATTTTAATAATTATAATACTAATCTTAGAGTATAACTTAATCTTATCTATTTCTATTATATCATCAATCATTAAATAATAATAACATTCTATCTTTTATTTTCATATAGTATCTTAATTTTAGAATAGATCAAAATCTTACAACTTAATAATCTGTGCAATAAATAATATTGTACTCTTATATTATGCATTATAATTACTCTATACCATTGTAATATAATGTAATAATGTCAATCAATTCTCATAAATGATAATCAGGAAAATATTGTATTTATTTCTAAAATAATATTAATAAATCACACTGTGCAAATATTATTTTCTTCAAATTATCTGCTGTCAAATGCTGTGGTCAAAATAATGAACTCACACACTTTTAAAACAAATTAAACAAATTTATTTACATTAACTTCAACTAAAAATTTATTTACAATATTTACAGTTTAAAATTAGAAAACAAAGAAAATAAAAATATAAGAAAATAATAATACAAAATTTTACACTTTATTAGCTCATACTCCTATTAAATAATCTATACATTCTTTTAAAATCTATACTAATAATATTGAAGTATGTTTTTAAAACTTAGACTTTAAATACATATCAGTAACTTCAATTATTACAAATAATTTTATTAGTACTGTTTATGTAGCATATGCAGACAATTAACCTTCAATAATTAAAATTGCTACATTGATAAAGTATTACTGTTATTCATTCCATAATGTAATAGTATGTATTCACTTTACTATTAGTACTACTTTAATATTATAATAGAAATTAATGTATCTTTGTAATGTAATAAAATAACTGATTATAATTTATATTTCATTTAATAAAATTCATGTTACATTTTTATCAAATATCATTACATATATGTACTGTTAAAAAATAATAATATTTAAATTATTAATCAATTTCAAACTCATAAAGTATTATATTAGATAAATTCTATATTCTTTTCTATGTGAAATTATTACTTTACTTTATGTATACTACTCCTTCTTAATGAATTTCTATCTACAAAACATCCTCTAAACTTATTTAAACTTTCCGGAAAAACAATCATCAACTTTAAATAAATACTAATTATCCAAAACTATTTATAATTCATCATCTATATTCTAAATCTTCAATTCAAATATAAACTTCTACATAAACTTAACTTAACTTATCCAATAAAATAAAAAAAATATAGACTTTGAGATCTCTTCCTAACTTGAAATAAAATAATTACTTGTATGAATAATAAATATAATTCTAATACTCCAACATAATAATAATAAAAATAAAAATCAAAATTTATTTACGAAAGAATCATATAATTATTTCTAAGCTTCTTATTAATGTTGTATCTATTTATATCATAAATTCAAATTATCATATTTAAATAAAACTGTTACTCCAATATAATGTGTGTTATTTTTAAAATATTTATACATTCATCCAACAATAACATTTCAGTTGGTTGATCTAAAGAAAAAAACATTCAAATATATTAAAATTATTATAATTATACAATTTTTTACCATAAATAAGATTTAATGTACAGTCCATCTTCCAATATTCTTCGGAATTATAGCTTCATAGAATAAATCACACTTATACTCACAATCATTCTTTTACATATTACGTTTTATATTAATTATAAGATAAACTTATGCAATTAATTATTATATTACTTTAGTTATTATTTTAAGAAATGTACCTATCTTATTTTTAATATATTAATAATATTTAACTTTTATATTAGATAAATAAAACAAAATTCATATTACATAATTCCAGCGATGTTTCCTTTTCACCATAAAGTTCTTTAATCCGAGGCACACATTCACTAGAACACCATTTCCTGTTTCCAGTCCAACACGTGTTTTTTTAAAAGTTTATGAAAAACAAAACGTTCTTTTAAAACCAAAATAAAAGTTAATTCTTCCATAAGAAATAAAATAAATTAAAATAGTTTATAGGATCCTGTTTTAGTTCTTTCTAGAATATTATTCAAAATTATTATTTTAAATTAGTCTATAGTTTATGAAAAATTATCATTTAATTATTTTAAATTGACTGGGACGTCCACATATTATTTGCGCATTCCATAACCAAAATATCCAGGTAAGAATAAGCTTCTTCATCTAAAAAACGACTAGCGTTTAAATTATTTCAATATAATAATTTTTATTTTATTAAGATTTCTAGCTAATTTATATTTTCAATTTATTTGCCTTTTAAAATTGTCAATATTCAGTCTTTTAAACATAAAGACTTAACAAGGCAAGTATTTATAAAACTACTTTCATTTTTTAATATCTTTACTTAAGATATATTTTTAAATTTATAGCTTGCAAAAAATACTTTCTTCATAAAGAAGTATTTATTCTTTAAAATATCTATTTTCTAATAGTCACTAGTAATTAGCTTTTAAAATTATATACTGTCCAAAATACTACTTTTCTCCATCTCGTAATTTTCCGAACTAATCCAGCGTTTGTCATATTTCTAAGGTAAAGTTTCCGATATATTTTCACTATATATGATGTTTCCATGACCATTTGCTTGTAAATTGAGCTTAGTATAAAGACGATCGATAGGGAAAAAATTAAGTTAATACTGCATGTCTATCATTTAAAACTTTTATAAATTATTTATAATGACACTCTTGTAATTTTAAAATTGATTTTGAGAGCGTCTATCAAATTTACTTTGCTATTTTTAATAACACAATTAACTTGAAAAATCAATCACAAAGTCCTCTCCTAACAATTGAATTGAGCTTTTATACCGGAAGAAACTTCCCGTTTGATTGGTAGATTAAACAATCAACTTTGCTGGCTTATTTACATATTTACCAACAACACAAAATTAAAAATAAATAATGACTTATTTAATATTTAATATTTATTACATTATTAAATCTTTTAAAATAATCTTTATCGTTTATTTAAATCTATTAAGCATTTTTAAAAAGTATATTATCTTACTTGATTTTAATTTTAACTTTTATAAGATTATTTTTTAAATAAACTAAGTATTTTTTATACGTCATATTTTAAAACAATATTTTAAAACCAGATTTAATATTTCACATTGAATATCTATATTTTTATCTCGTGATAACTCACGTATTATTTATAAATTTTACAACATAATTTTTAAAATAGTTTTGCAACTTTACTAAATAACTTCCAAGCATGCTTGTGTATATCTAACTAACATCTGTTTTTTTTTTATAACACAAGAAACGCTTGTCAACGTCTAAAAATAAACTAACAATTGCATTTTTTTAAAATAAATATTTTTTAAATAAATAAGACATTATAATAGATTTTAAAATAATTATCCAATATTATTAAAATCAAATATTAATTTTCTATTTAAGTACTTATAATAATTAAAATATTTATATTCTCTTATAATATTATTTTATCAATAATAAACATATGCATTTAATTTTACTTGTCTTTTAAACACTTTTAGCTTTAAATACCTATTTATTAAATATATTCATGCAATATTAACTATGGCCAGTTTTTCCAACCATATATTATAATAATCATCATTAAAATGTCTCTCTCAATTTCAGCACAATTTCACATATCAAATACTCATAGATTGCTTTAATTAAAACTTTTAAAATAGTACCATAAGCAAAATTAACATCACATATTCAAATATATCTTAAATTTAAAATTTTTAATAGATTAGCACAAAAATTAGATGGTGACCCATACAAAAGGGCACAATATATATATATATATATATATATCGCATATAATATATATATATATATTGAATTTACGGTTATTATGGCTATAATGATAAAGCTTTTACTTAAATCTTTTAATTCATTTTTCTATTTCAAATTCTAGTATTTTCAACAAAGGTTGCAACTAGATACTTTTTTGTTGATATTTGTTTTTCTTCTTGTTATTACTCCTGAAAATTGTCATACATAAATATACATATGTATATACGTGCGCATACACTTGTAATATTCGGTAGATATGATACCTCATGTTGAGTATCTAAAAAATATATATTTATCTGTATATCCCTTTTAAGTTATTTTTTGTCACTGCTGTAGCTTATGATGATTACAAAAGGGGTTTATTCATTGTAAATTCCTCGTAAGCAAATCCACTATTAACTTTATAACTAGAATAGTAGTAAGTATATAATTGTGCTGCATGTATATACATGTATAATAATTTATTGTAAAAGGCAAATAAATACAGTACCTCATGTTGAGTACTATATGGTATCTGAACTAACACAATCTTATTGACATGTTGAAAAATATGAAATCAGTGAAATATTTCATAGTGCAAATATACTTATGCATAGTTGGTTTTTTTTTAATTATGTTTACTATCAATAAAAAAATTTTAAAGTCCTGAGTAAAAGAGTATGCCTATATAACTGAAAATCTCTTATCTGAAAATATCTGTATATCAAATCACACAAAGTATAACTTATTTCTACAGGATACAAAATTCAGACCACTTCCATTCCTTATAAAATATTGTAAATAGCTTTAGGGGTTTATCTATTTTCGTAATCATTATTTTTTTATTTAAAATTATATTTTATCTATTTAAAAGCATCAAATATATATAAGGGTTGTGATAATAATTTATTTATTTATTTTTATATCATTTTAAGTATGAAACGGTGGTGAGTATTTGGGATTAAATAAATATTTAATCATAATATTAGACTTGTTTCGTTTTGGTATTATTATTTATTTGATAAAATGTATTCTTTCCTTATCAACCATCTCTGTAATAACCATTTGACTTACCCATTGAAAACCCTAGATGTAGAGTGACTGAGCTAGCCACACTGTTATATTGCTCTACCGGGGTGTTAAATCTTATTCTCCCCTAGTAAAACAATTCAAATCTGATATAATAGAAAAAATAAATCTCTTTTACTCTCTCTCTCTCTCATATATGAATAAAAATAAATATATTCTTTTTAAAAAAATACTATAAACAATGTTAAGGATAGATCTTTCCAACCTTTATATATTTCTTTCCCTAAAAAAGATGCATATATTTTTCTTACTATTATTTGGAGGCCACAGCATCCCTTTCCCAATAAAATAATAACAGGAATCTCCCCAGTTAATCATACATTTTCATGTTTAACCTGTTTGGGCAACATTCTCAATTTAATTAAATTTATTTCAGCAACTAATGCTTACATAATTCAATAAAGTGGATCACTAATTGAAATGTCACATATTCTTCAGCAAATACATTTAAAATAATTGTATAATATTTTATAAGCATTTAATTTTTAATCAATATGTGAAATAATTTCTGTTTAATATGAGGAATGATGTGAAGAAATGATATTGAAAAATTTCTTAAATAATAACATATTTATTTACTGCAAAACGAAAACAAATTTGCAATTAATCTATATTGGAGTCACATAGCCAAAGTTTTCATAATTTGACTTTCTCAAAATTTAACAGAAGAATCAAAATAAAATTTACATCATATTTTTTTAAAAAATAAATTCAATTGAATCAAGCAAAATAAGCCAGTATATTAAAGTAACTTTCTATTGTTTATTTAGTCCAAAATTCTCATTTATCAATTCATTCATATAATGATGATCATAATCTTTATATAAGTAGTGTTTCTTCTATAATTATTTAACATACTCAAGAATAATAATATTAACTTACCAATACAGTGATGAAGGAATTATAAAACAGATGTATATTGTCTATTTACACCTAAAATAAACTTTAAAAATTTTAAAATTAATTATTTATCAAACTTAGTTTTGATAATTAGCAATACTCAAGTCTAGAACTTATACATTTACAATGTAATATTCACATTTAAGCCAAACAACAATACTATAGAGGTAAGATAAAATTCCTCAAAAGTTTGATAAAACCACTAACATTCCAGATAAAGTACATATAATAACTACAAACAAAACCCATCATCAATAAAGTAAAATAAAGTGAAAGTATGATGGCATTGCTCATAATACATACCAACTTTTGAGGATTAGTAATCATTCTAAAACTTTGTCACTAGTCAGAAAAAATAAAAAGACTGTGTATGACGGTAAAAAACACTAAATAGGAATTGCCTCAAAAATCAAGGGAGCCTACACAACAATTCCTAATATATATGATGAACATATAAACATTAGCAAAGCAACAAATAATAAGATAAATATTAATATTACTTTCTCTTTTAAATGATAAGCTAGAAAAAATAATGATAGCAACTCATACTAACATTTTTAAATGTAATGACACATAAAAACACTCTTAATATATATATATATATATATATATATATATATATATATATATATATATATATGATATTTCTTGCAAAAATACAATAGCTAATAAATGTGAAATATGATAAATAACAATAATTAATGTCAAACATGGCTCTATTAACATAAAAGGAAACAAATTATAAATAATATAAATATGATCTACCTATTCAGATAGAGCATAAAAATACACCTTCATAAATAAATTATTTATATCTAAAAACTAAAAAAGGAGACACATGTTAGTTTTAAAATATGTAAATATAATAAAGTACTATTCTGAGAATATTAATATTTACTATTTCCAAAATATATATCATCTAACATGAAAATAATATTCACATAATTGAAGCATAGTATGATAAATCATAATACAAATAAATTCAACATTTTACCATCAAATATATAATTTAAATAATGTCCTTCTGCTTTCCTCTTGAATTATTCTCCATTAAACTTGAATATGAAGAAGAATGTTAGCAACAATATTTTGTGGAGAGCAAACATATCCATTATGTAAGACAATATAACTATGATATTAAAATGTATAATATAATTATGCAATGTTGTACATGTTTCTTTTGGACATCCTTAGTAAATTTTAAATAATTTTTTTTAGGAAATATATGGCAAAATCTATTGTCATTCATTAAGTACATTCATGTGTTTAATTTATAGTAAATATTCATAATCCTGCAGTAAATATTTATTATGTTTTTGAAGTCAGGTTTTAAATTAATCCATCATACAAATTACTTAAAATTGTAATAGTAATGTGAATATTGTATAAAAGAGTACTTCATATAAATAGCATGTATTAACATTGTTAAATATTTGCAGGATAAAATATATAATTCCAATTTTATATTTGCAACCTCAGCAGTCTCCATAGTAATTCTTAGAGAGAAGAAAAGCTATTTAAGTTTATTAAATAGTGTTATTTTGCAGTTAAATTTATATTTCAAAATTTTTTATCATATGAAATATTTTTAAATTTCACATATTATTTACTAACATTTTACTGTAAGTTGATTTTCCTTATTACCCCACTTGGAGAAAATAATTTCTTTTTCTTATTCAGGAGAAAAATGAAATAGTTATAATAAATAAAGTTTTATTGTTGTTTTTCAAATAACAGTAGCAAGATTTTATTAGAACACAGCATACAGATTACTTTATTGAAATATACATTGTTCTTAGTTAAAAAGTTTTATTTTGTAGATTTACATTATTGTCAAACATGTGAAAATATATTCACTATATCAATACAGTTTTTATCTAGAATTTTAAAATCTATTTTACTCAGGTAAATGTTTTCGAAACCATTTGATATAAATGAATACTTCAAAGAAAATATCAAAAAATTATTAACATTTTCTATAATGTTCTTGCCAATAAGATAATTATATATTCCATGGCAATTTTATTTACCACACAGATATTCAGTTGGAGTATAAATTTGACATTGTTATTGTTTCATGATAATGATAATAAAAAGAACTTTTGAAGTTTTACAACACAGTAAATTTAACCCTTAAACCGCTAATTATATTATTGGTTGTATGAGGTAAAAATCAAATCTTTTAATTGGCCAACTCACAAACTGAAGACAAAGCCTATTGTTAAAACATATTCACCTATAATATTAAATTCAACTCAGATACGTTTATAAAAAGTATATTACTAATTTTTAGGTTATGAAGATAACGAAAGTTCTTTCAAAAATAAATTGCTATTTATTTATTCTAAAATATTCAATTTCGGCAACATAAAAGCTATAATCTAAACAAAAAGGTCGACTTTTACGTTATAGAAAAGTAAATATTTCTTTTTACTAAATCTTAAATATTTTTACTAAAATCTTCAATATTTTTCGAAAATAATTTTGTTTTTTTAGTATTCTCTCTGAAAATAATTTGTAATTTCTCAAAATATTATTTTATAATAATTTAAATCATATTCGAAATGAAAATCTCAGCGTTTTTCTTTATTTTCTTTGATCAGGCGGTTTCTTTGTTCTTTCCAGCCAATCAGAATGTCTTTTTCGGCTGAGAGCATGCTAAGAACCAATCACAAGTAATGTTCTTACTTTGTTTAGGTTTAAATGCGTTTTTATTTATTTTTTACTTGTAAAATAATTCAGAAGAGGGCACCATCTTACAGAACTTTTAAAAACCTATTCAATACCTGTCTAACGAATATTTTAGCATAAGAACTGGCAGAGTTAGAGTGATGTCAGATGTCGACGAGGAGCTTCGTAAGAGGTGGGAAAAGGATTAAAAGATAATATTTTAAACATTATAACAATGAAATATATCACCACTGAAGCTGACAGATATCAAGATTTAAGTTCCTTTGTTGTTTTAGTTCAGATGAATATGCCATGATATAACATTAGCATAATATACTCAACCTAAAGAAAAACAAAGATTTTAAATAAAATTTAGTGTTTAAAATTTAAAATATGACTGCTACAAATAAAAATAAATTTAGAATCTCATTGATGGGAAGTAAAAGCAAGTGGCAACTGCACCTATTTATACTACTAATCATGAGATCATTTTCCAAGACTTTTTATTAACCTTTGAATCTACAATCCCTTCCCTGATTAGTTTGAATCCATGGCCTATTATCACTAGGAAGATTGTTAATCAATAATTATGCTATTAATATTCAATTTATAATAAATTAATTTTTTACACACTTAAAATTAATTAAAAAAACTTCTGGGTTCCAAACAAAAATAACAAATTAAAAATTATATCAAGATAAAAATAAAAATATTACATAATTAAAATTTATAGTACAATTTTAATAAAACAAATATTAATACAAATTAATACCTTTATTTATTATTGTTTTAAATTTGAATAAATATTTCAGAATATATTTTAAAACTGTTTTTGAAAATATTTTAAAAATAAATAACTATTGCATAGTAAATTGAAAGATTTCATGTTGTATGTTTGTAATTTGAACAAAGTGAGTTGAGTGAAGATATTTAAGATTCACACTTTCAGATCTAAGTACCTTGGACTGGCTTGGATATATAGAAAGACAAGTAAAGAAGAGAGTGGAACAACTCTTTTCTTGTTAAATTCTCTGTCTCAGTGTTTACGATTTGATTGGCTATTGATAATCATAAGCGCGTGAGAGGTTGCAGTCTCTCAGTTTAATTTCAATATCGTCTGTGCTCTATAAAATAAATATTATTAACATTAAGTAAGTATAATATTTATTCATTTATACAATATTCATTTATTCATTACATTAAATTTCTAACTTTAATTATTAGCTTTATTAAATTCTTTCTAATGAAATGAGTTCCAAATATTTAACTAGAATATTATACATTAACATTAAAATAAATTAAAATATAATAACTTCAATTTTAAGTACCAGCAAACTAAAATTGAGGTTGAACTCGGTTTCTTAACTTTAAAAATTAATAAAAACCCTTTGAAACATTTTAAAAGTTAAATTAAAACTAAATTAGCATTATTACCTTACAATTGCACTGTTTATCATTTACTCTTATCAGTTTTTCAACTATTTAAAAACTTTAACATCTTAAATATTTAAGTTAATCTCTTCTTATTTAGGCAGTATAAAATTTATTTTACTGCTGTATAAAATATAAAATACTGATATAGCAGTTCTTACATAAAATTATGGGATTATAAAGTATTAGCAACAACATATATACAACGAAATTAAGCTATATATATATTTTAGGTATGTTGGCACAAAATTTCACTTAATATTTATTTTCTGCCAAAGTTAAAGGTTATAATGTAAATATATATATATATATTGTACCAAGATTATATTGGTAAATATATCTAATTTTCTCTAAAAATTATTAAAATAAAATACAGTTCATTAAAAGAAAACAATATGTAAAAGTTTAAGAGTTTTTTTATTGCAGTCTGTTTTCCAAACTTAAAATTAAAAGTCAAATAGTTTTTTTTTCTGTTATTAGCAGTTGAAATAAAAATTATAATTAATTAATTAGAAGGGTTATGGGTTTGCTTTAGAAACATCCTACTAAATGTTTAGAAAAGAAGTTTAGAGAGGTTTTTTTTTTTTTGCTAAAAACAATTAATTCATAGTTACAGGGAAAATTAAAAGAAGTTGATTTTCAAATAAGTAAAAAATATCTCTTTTGATTTAAAAAAAGAAAAAGTAATCTTAAAACTAATATTGAGTTTATTACAATAAAATATACATGTGTTTAAATGACGAATTAATGTGAGCCTGTTAGTAAAATATATATGTGCGATTGTAAACATAGCATAAATATGTGCGTGTTAAAATGAAATAAATGAAAGTTAAAAAATTAAAAACACTCAGCAATAGCTACTAATTAAAAATGTAAAAACAAAACATGTGATGGCTGATAATTAAAGGATCTCCAATAACATGTAATTAAAAGTTATCTAGAGGAATGCGATTAAAAACAAGAAAAGAATTTTGACAACAGACATTGCTGGCAGACATCAAAATGACAACAGGTCTTATGAATAAATAGTCCAGTTTTTCATTGGACAAACAGTTGAGTTGAGATTACAGTTGACAAAGAGTGCAGTTTAGTTCAGTGAAATCACATCAGATTAAATCAGTCAATCAATCAGTTGACAATGCAGTGTTAGAAACCTCAGAAACATACAACTTTCTCTAGCCTGAGTCCAGTGAAACAGCAAATCTGCCTGGAAAAGAATAATGCCTGCCTAACAACTTGCAGAATCACTAGTAATATTTAGCTGTCTCCAAGAATAGTGCCATGAAATAATAAAAATTAAACCTCCTCAGGGAAATTTCGAATCCATCTGGCTGGAAATATTCTAACTTGAAGCAGCAACCAAAAAGAAAAGAAAATACTATTAAAATCAAGTTCACAACAAACAGCAAGAAGAAGTCCACATTCTAAAATCCTAGGTAATAATGGTTTTTTTTTTATTCTCATTTTTAAAGTAGCCGTCGCATTAGTTTGAAGCCACTCAGAGTCAAATAATAATGAATGCTATAAGCATGAATAAACAAACTATTGATGTGTATGTTTTGAAATGTTGTGTATGTTAATGCATTAGGATATATTGATTTCATTGTATTTTAAACATGAAATATTACTTAATTTTTTGTTATATTATATTGCTATTATATATGTGTGAGCCTGAAGTTATGATAAGCCCTTGTTCATTTAAATAAGTTCTCATAAGTAAATTAAAAGTAAAATAATAAATGTTTAGTAAAATAAATTATCTTGAAACCTAAAGTTTAATTTTGTTGGTCAATTCTTTTTACCATTAATAATTGAAATAATTTGTATTGAATTAAAAATAGACTGAGCTAGTTAAGGGTTTTTTTCGAGTGCTGAATTATGGGCATACTATCCAAACACATTAATTCTAGAAACTAGCTGGTGTCTGGGGTTTACTCTGAAACAAATAGTGCTTGGATAGTAGGAGTTAGAATCTAGCAGTCAAGATGGTCCACAATCTGGAAATGTGATCATGTTATGCGTTGCATAGCTCAATCTCATGTGGGTATTGTTGACAGCTCTGTTATCAGTAATATTCTCAACTCTACTCAGACAGGCTGGTTCGTTTATGTAATATTTATAAAATTAAAAATTTATTATAAATAAGATTTAAAACCCAGCTAAACCTAGCAAATAGAGGATGCTGGATCGTCTATGGATCGAACCCTCCACAATACATATATGTAATCTTATAATTGAATCTTTATAAATACAGTAATTAGATAAATGTAAAGTATAACTTTAAAAAAAATTTATCCACTTAGGAGCACTTTCCACTATCGTCATAGTCTTTGTCAACTAACACTTTGAAAAGCTAACCTCCCCACAACTCCATGATTTTAATGTTTGTTGCCTGTCTGTTAATTAAGACTGTTTGTATTTGTATATTAACATAGCTACCTTTATTTTTCTTTTGTTGTTATGTTTTTCAATTTGCAATATTTTTACATTATTATAATTGAAGTTAAAACCATAAGTACATGAATTATTATGGTTGTAAAAAATGGATGCTGAAACATCATTTACTTTGCAATTTTGTTTCATTTTTGAAGCATTTTTAATAACAGCAAGTGCTCTTTATTTCTTTTTTCCAACATGCATCTCAATTCCCCTATATATCCAATGCCACACCTACCATATTCATTTATAAATTATATATATATATATATTTTTTTTTTCTGAAAAAAATATATTATAATCAATGTTAAGGATGGATCCTTCCAACCATTATATATATATATATATATATATATATATATATATATATATATATATATATATATATATATATATATATATATATATATATATATTGTACCAATATTGATATTGGCACATATACTTTTATCTAAAAAAATTATTAACATAATCTCTCATAAAAGAAAAACATAAAATTAGATGTTGAAAAGTTTATTACAGTTTATTTTCGTAAAAAGTTTTTTTTATTATTATTCGTAAAAATATAATTTAAAAAGTTTAAAAATATAAATCTCTTTTCATTCGAGTTTAAGTAAAAGAAAGGCACCTTAAAAAACTAAATAGTAAATTGTATTAAAATATATATGTGCATATATATGTGCGATTGTAAATAAATAAAAAAATGTATATGAAATAAAATAAAATTATCATTAAAAACACGGCAATGGCTATTAATAAAATAAAACAACATGTTTTTGCATGGCTATTACTAATTAAACAATTTCCAAAAACATAAGATTATCAATGGAATTTCGACAACAGATATTGCCGAAGGATATTACAAGGACAACACATTGCAGGTATAAATATACCTTTTTTTATCGGACAGTTAGTTCAGTTCACAAATTAATTGAGCGAGTTCAGTTCACAAATCAATTGAGTCAGTTAATTTTAATCAGTTAAGTTAATTCTATCTAGAAACAAAATGTGGTTCTGAGCAGTTTGGGAAATAAACACATCTTCACAGCCTGATGTCTGATGAAAAGAGCAAGATCTGCCCATGAAATAATGTCAGCTTAACAACTTGGAAATCTCCATCAATATCTAATTGTCTTCAATAATAATGATCATGAAGAATAATGAAACTCATCAAGGAAATGTCCCAGCCAGCAGGAAGCATTCGTACTGGAAGAAACAACAAACAAGAAGAAAACAAAGTTCTAAATCTACATTCAAAATCCTAGGTAAAACATTTGCTTATTTTCGTTTATACTGTAATAGCCATTGCATTGCATTAATTCATGCGAATCCTCCAAGAGTCTAATTATATGAACTCTATATCATACATAAAATGAACTATTGATATGTGTGTTTAAGTTTCAAATGCTATTAATGCTTTATTATTATATTTGTGAATGCTATATGAGTTAATATGTGCGTGATCATTATATCAGTGTTATTAGTTAAATTAGATAAATACCAGTGTTCTATTATTAAAATCTACAAGAATATTTAAACTAGTTTAGAAATGTTAATTTAAAATGTGTGTGTATTATATTAAATTATAAAGATGTTTAAATTTAGTAAATTAATGTTAGTTAATAAATTGTCTTTAAAATTAAACTCTATTTGTCAGTCAATTCTTTTTATCAATCTCTTTTATAAATTCCTTTTACAATTCTTTTATCAATTCTTTTAACCACTAATTATGTATAATCTATTAGTGATTACAAACAGCTGAGCTAGCCATGGATATTTAGGCATTGAGTTAGTGGCCATTGCTCAAAGTGGGTTATTTATTCATTCTTGAATAGATAGCTGGTGCCCGTGTCTATACACAAAAAAAAAGTGCTTTGAATGTGGTGTTGAACTCAACAGCCGAGAAAAAGTTATGTCCTGGAAATGTAATGCTAGTTATATATATACTATAGCTATCGTTTGGACATACATATTCTCTGAGTATGTTCTTCTCTGCCTAAGAGGCCAGTGTTTCGAGGACACATATTTGAACCCGGTACAAATGGCTTTACCCAACTTGGGGCTGGACCTAAGAAACAATAGTAATTAAATACTTTGTTTCTTGTTTGAAAAATTTTTTATACAAAAGCTAAATTACGTATGTAAAAGTGTTTTAATTTTAAAAAAAAGAATTGACCGAAAACTTTTTTTTCTTTAAATGAAAAGAGATTTATGCTATTTACGTTATCTAAAATAAATCATTATGTTAAATCAGAGACAGTTGGATGTTTGGGCAGAGTTAAGGCATTAGAACGGGTAGAGAAAAGGACAAAAAGGGTGGAGTTAGCATGTGTTTCTGTTTTAATAAGAAAAATAAATAAGTAAGTCATATTTAAATTTAGTATAATACAAGCACTAGTTTAATAGAAAAAGAAAAACAACTTTGAAATTGAAATTTTCGAAAATGGATCTGAAAAAAGCTCAATATATTTAAAAAATCCCCAGTTAGTAGAAAAAAGAAAGAAGAAATATCTGACATGCAGATGATGATGAAAATGATGATGAATATAATATGAGAAATTAAACAAAGTCAACAAGAATTGTGTCAGAAATTTGAGCAAAGCCAACAAGAGCTCAAAGAAAAATTCAAAGCTGAAATACGAGAATTTAAACAAAGCCAGTTAGAACTCAAAGCAGAATTGAAGGAAGAAATTAGTCAGGTTAAAGGAGAAATTAAGGAACTCAGAGCAGAAGTAAGAGAAATAAGATGTGAGATAATGGTAAAGGTAGAGAAGAACCAAGAAATTATAAAGGTAGATTTAGTCAAAGAAAATAAGGAAGTTGAGGTCATGAAAGAGATAGTAGAGTCAGATAGTGGTAAATATAGTAGTTTGGAAATAGTAATTAAATTAGAATCAAATAGCATTGCTACAGATAAAGTAAAAACTTATGTAGATCAAAAGGTAGAAGATAGCATAAAATTGTCTTTACAAAGAATTAAAAATAAAAGGTTTAAAGTAAACGTTCATGTTCAAAGATTTAAAAATAGATTTAAAAAAAGAATGCGTAGAAAAAAATATTCCCACATTGAAGTAATTCGGAGTTTGTCTAAATATTAAGGTTTCCTGATTTACAAAGTTGAAAATAGAACGGAAAGAGAAAGAGATAAAGTAATAAACTATAAAAGTGGGACCGATAAGAGAGGAAAGTTAGTTTATATTATAGAATTTGTAGAAAGAAAGAAGGAACCATCTGACATAGTTTTAAAAGTTATTAATCAGGCAGAATAGTAAAGGAAAAAACAAAATGGTCTGGAAATGGACAATGAGCAGAAATATGATTATTTTAAGGTCAATAATTTGATAAATTTAAATCTGAAACTTCTATTTAAAACTAAAATAATAAATTAAAAAAAAAATAGATAAATGAATAATGATAAATTAAAAGTAAAGTTAATAAGAAGTTAAATGTTTGAAAGTAATAATAATAACAGAGGCTTCATGCACATGCACATATTAATTGAGAGAAATGTTCGTAAATAAATAAGTAGGTCAAATAGTTAAAATAAAATAGATAAAATCAAGTTAAGCAAACAAGTGTAATGTTTCTGTAGTAAACAAAGGATTGTAATAAAGTAAAAGCTTTTCTTTTTGAATACAGGCATGTTAAATAAAGAAGTTAAAATAAATGTTTAAAAATAATATTGTAATATAAATAATATTCGTAAGAGTAAGAATAGTACTGTAAAATGCAAATAAATATTTAGAATAATGTTCGTAATAGTTTAAAAATAATGTAGTAATATAAATAAATATGTTAAGTAATGTTCATATGAGTTTAAAAATAATATTGTAAGGTTATAAATGGATAAAATATAAAGTCAATCTAAGTTATTACGAATGTATAATGGATCAAAATTAAAAGGAATGAGGATAGTATAGAAATGTTTTAGTTAAGGTTAAGTGTAAAGCTATCATCTGGATAAATCTTAGTACCCATAACGGATTGGCCAGGATCATTCCTCTTTTAAAATGTGCACTGGTGACAACCAGAGTAAGTTGTAAGTATCTTTTTAAGGGGAGAATCCCTATATCTTGTACCTCATTTTCCAAAGCGTAAGTCAGAAATGGACAGTTGAAATTCCTGCCATTCGCAGTGACCTTTTCTTAGTCAAAGTCCGATCAAGAGAATCGGCAATCGTTTTCCAAAGCATAAGTCGGAAATGGACAGTTGAAATTCCTGCCATTCGCAGTGACCTTTTCTTAGTCAAAGTCCGATCAAGAGAATCGGCAGCTGAAGCTTCGTTTATAAAAGATCCCTGTGCCACAAAATTAGTTTGTCCTCGTGGTCACTATCCAGGACTCAGAACATTGTAAGCAATGTTATCAGCATCAAAAGAAGAAAAGTATCATTGGAGACAGCCCTTGGTATGTAAAGTAAAAGATAAAAAAAAAGCAAACTTAGAAAGAATAATACATTAAGATTTAATGTTGTCAGAGATAAAATGGTCAAAAAATTACGCATTTTACTCTCAAAGGAGGGATGGTGTAATGTACCAATATTGATATTGGCACATATAATTTTATCGAAAAAAATTATTAAAATAATCTTTCATAAAAGAAAAACGTAAAATTAGATGTTGAAGAGTTTATTACAGTTTATTTTCGTAAAGAGTTTTTTTATTAGTATTCGTAAAAATATAATTTAAAAAGTTTAAAAATATAAATCTCTTTTCATTCAAGTTTAAGTAAAAGAAAAGGCATCTTAAAAAGCTAAATAGTAAATTGTATTAAAATATATTTTTTTTTTTTTTTGGTTTGTTAATAAATAAAAAAATTGTATGCGAAATAAAAGAAGATTATCATTAAAAACACGGCAATGGCTATTAATAAAATAAAACAACATGTTTTGCATGGCTATTACTAATTAAAAAAATTTCCAAAAACATAAGATTATCAATGGAATTTCGACAAAGATATTGCCGAAGGATATTACAAGGACAACACATTGCAGGTATAAATAGACCTTTTTTTATCGGACAGTTAGTTCAGTTCACAAATTAATTGAGCGAGTTCAGTTCACAAATCAATTGAGTCAGTTAATTTCAATCAGTTAAGTTAATTGTATCTAGAAACAAAATGCGGTGCTGAGCAGTTTGGGAAATACATGCCTCTCCACAGCCTGATGTCCGATGAAAACAGCAAGATCTGCCCATGAAATAATGTCAGCTTAACAACTTGGAAATCTCCATCAATATCTAATTGTCTTCAATAATAATGATCATGAAGAATAATGAAACTCATCAAGGAAATGTCCCAGCCAGCTGGAAGCATTCGTACTGGAAAAAGCAACAAACAAGAAGAAAACAAAGTTCTAAATCTACGTTCAAAATCCTAGGTAAAACATTTGCTTATTTTCGTTTATACTGTAATAGCCATTGCATTGCATTAATTCATGCGAATCCTCCAAGAGTCTAATTATATGAACTCTATATCATACATAAAATGAACTATTGATATGTGTGTTTAAGTTTCAAATGCTATTAATGCTTTATTATTATATTTGTGAATGCTATATGAGTTAATATGTGTGTGATCATTATATCAGTGTTATTAGTTAAATTAGATAAATACCAGTGTTCTATTATTAAATTCTACAAGAATATTTAAACTATTTTAGAAATGTTAATTTAAAATGAGTGTGTATTATATTAAATTATAAAGATGTTTAAATTTAGTAAATTAATGTTAGTTAATAAATTGTCTTTAAAATTAAACTCTATTTGTCGGTCAATTCTTTTTATCAATCTCTTTTATAAATTCCTTTTACAATTCTTTTATCAATTCTTTTAACCACTAATTATGTATAATCTATTAGTGATTACAAACAGCTGACCTAGCCATGGATATTTAGGCTTTGAGTTAGTGGCCATTACTCAAAGTGGGTTATTTATTCATTCTCGAATAGATAGCTGGTGCCCGTGTCTATACACAAATAAAAAAAAAAATATTTTGAACGTGGTGTTGAACTCAACAGCCGAGATGAATTTATGTCCTGGAAATGTAATGCTAGTTATATATATTTTATAGCTATCATTTGGACATACATATTCTCCGAGTAGGTACTTCTTTGCCTAAGAGGCTGGTGTTTCGAGAACACATACTCGAACCCGGTATAATATATATATATACTATGTGTGTGCTTAATCCATTGACATTATTAAAACATTAAATTGACATTATTAAAACAATAATAATAATGACTTAACATGGCTTCTTTTTATTTCTTTAAAAAATCCAGTGAACTTTTAGACTATTGATTTTCTGAAACTATTGAAGAATTGGAAGAATCATCACTTTCTAATGATTTTGAAAATTTTGAAGAACATAGGATGTCTAAAGACCAGAAAGATTTTTTGTACTATCTTTTTAAAACATACTGTGATGTAAAAATACTTTATTAGAGTCTGCCTGGAAAACTTTATATATTTTTTTATATTACCTACATTGCTAATTTTTTTTTCTGGCTAACTTTTTTCTTCCTCTACTTTAGAATATGACATAACCAAATCTTTAAATTCCTCATTTGTTAGACATTCTGTATGACTCTCATTATATTTCACAACTTCTACATTAGTCATATCAATATATCTATCTTTCTTGACTTCTTTTACTTTACAAATATTTTTTAACTTAATCATTAATCCTTGGAAAACATTCAAATACATTAATAATTTTACTATATCTAGCCTTCCAGCAGGAATTTACAGTTTTGGTTTCAATTCATTTTTTTTAATAAAATTTATTGCATTTGTATTAATGAATAACATCTAGCATACCATTAAATGAGCATTAGATTTGAGTGTTGACCAAATATGATTATGAAGTAGATGAGTGTATGTGTCCTTAGCATATGAATGTTCTATGATTAAGAAATTGAAGTTGTGAAATGGCACTTGGTAGGAAAAATACAAAATCTACATTTTCATTTTTATAGCAACCATATTCACTTTGAGCAGTAACATTGTTCAATAATAGCTGGACTTTTAATTTAATTTTTTTTTTCAGATAGCTTTGATTTTAGGGGTAAAACAATTATGAAAATATTCAATAAATAAAAAATTTGTAGCCTATGCTTTTTTTTATTGTATTCCTAGTATATAGGCATATATTTTTATTCTAGTTTTTAAGAGTAGGAATTTTTAGATTTCTTATATCTTCTTAACAATTTTTAATTTTTCTTTATATATTTATATAACATATTTATAATTTTTCTTTATATATTTATATATATATATATTACTTTTTATAAATCTTCTTATAAACTTTAATATAATTTTCATATAATTCTCTCATTTCTTTTTCTAACAGTTTTTGACTGTCCTGCAGTTTTTATTAGAGCTTCTTATATTAAATATGTTTAAAAAATAAAGGAAGAATTATATAAAAATTACATTAAAGTGTATATGAAGAAATTTATAAAAATTAAAACTCCTGTTTTTATAAATAACTTTTGGTTTTATTATATAATATGCAACATTACTACATAGCACCAAAGTTAGTCTACATTTTCATCTCTTCATGCCTTTTGCTTATTTTGCAATTTGGTAAATGTATGTTTTATTGAAAATTCCTTTCAAAAACAATGGTTTCACCAAAACTAAATACCTGTCTTGGACAATATATTTTGTCAATAAAATTTTTAAATTCTAATGAAAATATGATCACAGGCTCATTATTGGCAAATGCACTTTATTAAGCACTTTTATTTAAGTTTCGATATATGTTTATTGGCTAGTTAGTTTGTTTATTGGTTTGTAAATATTACTTTTTTAAATCCAAATAAATTTGTGGATGGAATTTAACTAGTACAATATCAAATTTCAAGTAAGTTCATATCTCTTCATTAAGTTTTCAGCAAATCATACAAGAGGGTAGTGTGTGTGTATATATATATATATATATATACTATAAAAAAGTATCTTTACATTGTTTTAAAATTGAAATAAAAGTACATTTTTATTATAAAAGTTTCTTTTTAAAAAATTATATATTTTTTATTTTGGTTGTAAAAATTGATTTTTTAAAAATGTTTTTGGAATAAACAAATTATATTGTAAATGATTTTTAATCTGCAAAAATTTACATTCAGATATTCATTAAGCAGTTTTCTATATTTTCTGTGATGCATACAAAAAAGTGGTATATATATATATATATATATATATATATATATATATATATATATATAAAATATCATATCATATTTATATTTAAATTGTTATTGTTATTAAAAAATCTCTTTAAGTACATATATATATATATATATATATATATATATATATATATATATATATATATATATACACACACAAAAAGATTACATTAAACAATAATTTAGTGATAATTTTAAAATTCAAACAAAAACAAATCTTTCAATGTAAATATTCATTTTTAAAACAGTAATATTTCCTTTTATTCTAAAAGTTGACTTTTTAAAAATGTTTGTGAAATATACAAATGTATATTCGGTATTCAAATTCAGACTTTCACCCGACAGACTACTCTCAGTGCCATCTCATATTGCTGATCCACCTGATCACACACACTTTGTAAAGATAAGTAATCACCAATATTCAGGTTAATACAGAAATCATCAATTGTTATTTATCTTTTCAACATATGTATGATCAGGTGGGGAGCACTATGAGATGGCAGTGAGAGTAGTGATTCGTGTGGTCTGAGTTCGAATCCTGCATATTACATATATAAATGCAGGTTAAGACTGTTCAAATGTATTAATAAAAGTATATTGTAAATGATTTTTATTAAAGTACACATGATTTTAATTTCAAACATTAGTATGACTTTCAAATATTTATAAAAAAATATGAGTGATAAAAATTTAAAAATAATGGATATAGCTATTATTTTTTATGAGAATTAAAAATTAAAAAATAATTGTTTTTTCAACAACAATTGGGGTACGTACATTTAACTTCAAATAAAAAACATGGTGAGTTCAGAAATTAATTAAATCAAACTTTATTTTTTAAACAAGAGATTGACTTAATTCAGTTTTGAACCTCCCCTCTTCATATATATATATATATATATATACAAGTTAAATATAAAAACTTCAATTGTGATTAAAGAAGCAAATATCTTTTTGATTTTTAATTCCTATACTAAATACTTGCATAAATTATAAATATTTTTGTCTATAATTTTAATATTTTAAAAATTGTAATGATATATATATGTGTGTGTGTGCGTGCATGTGTGTTACAGAAATGTATCGATCTATTGATAGAATGAATTTCATAAAAATAATTGAACATATGTTAAAAAGTAAAAGTATTTGTAAATATATGTTAAAGTTTATTGTTGATTCTTTAAAATTTTTTAATGATAACATTTTGCATCTTTTGAAGGTCAATATTGTAAAATGTCTAATGTTTGGGCTATGGGTCTTCCTGTACTTGCACAAGTTTGCAATTTTATTTTAGCTACATATGAGAGTAGTATTTTAAATATGTACTTTTGGAGATATTAAAATTTACAAAAGATATGTGGATGATGTTTTTGTTTGTGGAAATACTAATACTATAAATTTGCTTGTAGAGAAATTAAATAAGTTGAATGGCTTGAAATGGACTATTGAAAAGAAGCAGGACAAAATATTAAATATTTAGATTTAATTATTACAAGAGATAATAGTATATTAAATTATAACTTAATAATTAAGCCACTGTAAAAAAGAGGATATATAAATTGTAAATCAAAAGTACCAGTGATGCAAAGATGGCAAGTTTTAGATCTTTTTTGTTTGGAATAAAAAATTATGTCATTGCCAAAATAATAAACTAAAAAATATTGAGATATTTGCCATAGAATTACTTGATGTTGGTTATAAAATGGAACAAATAAACAATACTTTATGTCAATTTAAAAAAAGTTATAATGATTTAAATGAAATGAAGATTAATAGTAAACAATGGATATTTATTCCATTTATTTCAAATCCACATGTGAAATTTTTTAACAGTATATATAAGAATGTGTTTAATGTTTCTTTCTACATTTCAAACAATATTAATTAATTAGTCAATATTTCTAAGAATGTCATACCTTTCAAGCAAAAAAGTAATGTCATATATCAACTTTTTTGTGATTGTATGCTATCATATATAGGTGAATTTAGGTGCAGTATTGAAAAGAGATTGAGGGAGCATGAATTTTTATATGTGCACATAAATAGTAAAAATAATAGTAATTTAATGTTTCTTTCAGTTTTCTTTGATCATGAAAAAACATGTAAATATAAATTTAAATTTGATTTTGAAAATGTGAAAATTCTTCATGAAGAGAGAAATTATAATAAAAAAATTAAAGAGGCAATTTTTATAAATAGGAATAAAATGTATTTAATAAATAGACAAGCTACTAACATTAAAATATGAGATTCATGGGATTTGAATTGATGACATTTGCTTCCGCTTTGTTTTTTTTTTTCATTTAATGGCAGTTGAGGCATGTTTAAGAAATTAACCGAAAGTACTTCTGCGGATTTAAAGATTTTTATAATAGTTTCTAGACATTAAATTTACTTTTTCAATTATCATTAATTACAATTTTGTTTTAATTAATGAACATTTTATTTATTATATACATATTCTACTTGCAATAATTAGTTTGCAATTATGTTTCAGAATTTTAGCTAAAATTGTTCACATAAGCTTTAAGGCTTTCTGATGCAATATAAAGCTATACTCTGAAATGCTTTTACAATTTATATCATTTAGCCAAAAATTTAATGCTTTTTTATTTTAACCAAATAAATATCCTTTATTTTGATTACAATTTAACTGTTTTAGGAGTGTAAATGACAGTGGCATAAATCCATTTCTTTTTTTTTTTAAATTTCTTTGATTGATAACTTTTTTTTTAAACATACAGCCCACATCAGAATATGATTTTTTTAAAAAAGTAAATCAATAATTTTCATTTTATCATTTAATAAAAGTACTTCATGACATGCTTACATTTATTACTCATTTTATAATTACAATAAAACATTTGATATCATTATATGCTAAGAGCATGTTGTATAAAACCTTTTGAAAAGAAAAAAAAACTTGCAAAGAAAAAAATCCATACACATGCTTACAATTAAATATGGGCATTGGACATAAATAGTAAAGAAAACATGGTGAAATAAATTCACTTTTGAGATTTAAGAATATTATATTTAGTAAAAAAAAATGAATGCATCACCATAAGGTTCATAAAATTTAATAAATTTGTGAATTTTACTGTTTTCATTATTTATTTAATTTTTATTCTTTATGCACATTATTTTTAGATAGCCTATAAAAATAATACACACACACACGCATATATATATATATATATATATATATATATATATATATATATATATATATATATATATATATACTGAATATTTGTAAATACAGTAACTTAAAACATGTTCAGAAATTAAAAAAAAATTGCATAGTAGATAATATTTCAGCATCTGTTTTTTTAAGACCATAATAAATCATGTATTTATGGTTTTGACTTCAATTTTAACAGTGCAAAAATATTGCAAATTGAAAAAAATAACAACAAAAAAAAAATTAAAGAAGCTATGCTAATAAACAAATATAAATATGAATTGATTAACAGGCAAACAGCAAACATTAAGATCACGGAATTGTGGGAAAGTTAGCATTTCAAAGCTTTAGTTGAAATAGATTACTGGGATAATCGAAAGCACTCCTAAGTGGATAAAATATTTTTTAATTATTAAGTTATTGTATTTACAAATATTCAGTTATATAATTACGTATATTGTTTTTAAAAATACAGACATCGAATCATTATATATATATATGAATTCACAACATATCATTTAGTTGAAAAGTGTCAAACTTTCTACACCCACAACTTTGATACTAATGATTTCAGAGCAGTAAATTAATGATAATTACTAATCATTTATTAATCTAAAGAATATAATTAATACATAAATAAACTTTAAGCTTTAATAAAAGATGTTTCCTTCTAAGTAATCTTACATATATGAATTAACTTAACTTCAAATCTTTTTTCAATATAACTTTTTTAGATATACTTTAAAAACTTTATTCTACCACATTTCTTTAAAACATATACACATTTTAAAAAAGCAAATAACCCTAAGAGTGGATTTCATATTGAACCAGTATTTGTCATCTCCTAGGTTAAAATCTCTTGCATATGTTTTTGTCCTTGAATCTGCATTATATGATAGGGAATTATTAAACTTTGATGTTTATTAAATAACATCTAGTAATTATATCACAACACTGTCCTTACTCAAATATTATCTAATCAGTATTGTAACTGACAGAATTGCACAACCCACATTAAAATCACATGAGGACAATCTGCATGTGTATTTCACATTCTGATGACACAGACTAGCATTTTTTTCGTTTACTCCCCACTAATATTAGGGATAAACACAAAACTCAAATATTTTACTTAAGTTATTGATTGCAAATAATGATGACAAACTTTCAAAAATAATGAGTCAAATACAATTTATTCACTTATATACAACTAACATATATTGCTATATCTTTAGTTAATTGATTTATAAATTAATTAAAGGTAACTTAACCTTTCTATATCTTATTATTTTAATTTATTTTAATTTCTGCACAGATATAATATACAGTAGCTTAAATATTTTTAAAACAATTGAGATTTCATCGTTTCTAATTTAATATATTATTATTGCTAGATATTTTGAATGAATCCCAATTTACTGCATAACCACTTGCACCTCTCATTATTCCTGTTCCAAGATTAAATGACCCTGATAAATGAGGATAATACAATATTATAAACTAAGAATGATTTAACTAATTGAAGACTCTATTCAACTTCAGGTTATGATATTAGCAAGAAATTAAATAATAAAATAATTGTAAAATTCAGGAAATAATATATGTATTACAATAGTTTGTGAACAAGAAACAATACATATATAAATTATATGCATACAGTAGGAATTAAATTTCTACTAAATATTAATTTTTAGAGTGTTTTGTAACACACAGTATAAATGATTGGCAGTCATAAATGTATCACTACAAAACATGTATAAAATAAAATGGATAATATACAATAGGAATTGTTTATCTACTGCATATCACTGTTTAAACAAAATAATGACTGCAAGAGACCAGCAATCACAAATGATGTTGCAATCATTTTACTAATTCATTACATAAGAATGAGTTTCAGATGTAACTAGCATAACCTGAATTGACAGTTTGACAATGATCCATTTTTATCAATAATATTACCTCAAAACTGTTAAAATAATTCACTCAAACCAACACAATATTTAATATAACCTTAATCTAACTTATCTATGCAGCGTGATTAAACTTCGTTTATAATTTATTAACTTGGTGATTTAATATAGTGATATTTTCTTTAAAGTGAAAATAACCAATTTAATTGACATATAAATGTTAAATAGCATGACAAAATATTGTGATCACATGATAATTGCCTTTTATTTAATAATTTCCTTCAGTTATCACCAACTAAATTATAGCATGATAAATATATCAAACTATAATCTTCTGCTATTCCTGCTCATAACCAAATTAAATAAATAATTACTTACTATCATATTTTGTTTAGATAGAAGATACATAATAATTAACTAAAGATTAGATTAAAGTTCATACTTATTCTTTCACCATTCAATGATCACACTCAATCTTTAGACATTGGTTATTTTGTCAGTTTATTCTTAAAACCTTAGCTATAGTAGATGAAGGTTTATTAATGACCATTTAAACTTTATTAGAATGATTCATCAGTAATTTCATCTTTGTTTAGTTGCTGGTTCTTTCTATAACACTGATCATCACATGTTTACCCAACTCCAGTGGATACATAATTGACACATGTTTGAGTAGCTTTACATATGTAGAATGCTTCTTCTTAGGAACTCAGTGATCAGTTTTCAGATTGTTTTCCATCTTCCACCAACTTGATGGAGTGAATCAGATAAAAGCTTCTTTTTTTTTGTTCTGACAAACAACTGAATAATAAAAATAATCTTTTTAATAACAGCATATAAAGAATATTGGAAGCAGAATGCAATCCTGGAAGCAGACAAGAATTAATTATCTGAATAATTTGCAAGCACTATTTATATTTGTTGAAGTTAGCTTATAAGTAAAATTTGAAACCATCACTCATCTTTTGGATCCTTTAATCTATTGCTATAGATAACTCCAGAGAATCTACTGTGGTCCACTGCTCATTTTCCCAATACCATATTTGGATTTTTATTTTTGAATGGGAATAACAGTCTGAATTTAATTTAATCATGTCAAATATTTATCTCTCTAATTTAATCTGTCAGTCTGTTAACAAGCATTTTAATTAGTGTTTTTAAATGTCATTTCCATTTTTAATTATTGTTAAAAAAACACCTTTTTCTTTAAACGAACTTTTTAGAATTAAGTAGCTTTTACAAGTTTTAGAAAAATATTTTGTTTTTAAGTTGATTTAACAAAATAACATCATAATTAATTATACCACATATACATTGATCATTGCATTTAAAATATAGATTTAATTTTTATTTATTAAAACTTATTAAAACTTTTCAATTTAAAATTTATTTGTGATTTTTAAAATTCTCGACATGAAATATATATAATTATGTGTGCATATATATATATAGCTTCAGGATATACAAAAATAAATTATTCCTTTCTGCACAATACTGTTATCACACTCCACTCATCTATCCTCAATATTGTGTGCATCTATTGTGTTATTATAGATATGAGTAATTATAATGCAAAATGTAATAAAAACATTTTTAAAAATCCCCCCCAAAAAAAAAAAAAAAATTGCAAGAAAATTATATTGAATGAAAAAAATTAACGTATAACATTAATTATCTTATTTACTATTTTTTTTTTTTTTTTAAATGTTTTCATTTTTTACATATTTAATGTATTATCAATGCACTCAAATTTAAATATAAGATTTGCTAGAATCCTAAAAAAAATCCTCATGCCCTTTATATCGCATATTGAATAGTATAGCTATTTATAGTATTAGTTATTCAACAAGCATAAAATATAAAAAAGTTATCCATTATATTTTTCAGCAAAAAAAAAAGAAACTAATTAAAACACACCCATATATATAAGAATAACTATGAAATGAGTTGAATAAGTTGTCTATTATTATAAAAAAATATTTTTGTCATACTGTTTAATTATAAATGTCATCAATAATTAACTAATAGTTCAATTTTATTTACAATTAAAAATGATGTGGGGGAAAATCTAAAATTAAAATAAAATATAAAAGTGATAAAATCATATTGATTTCATTTTTAATTTCTGAATATAAAAAAGAACTTGCATAAATAAGCTCATATACTTACAAATGCATTAATTGAAATGTTAAAACCCTAAAGCTTTCTTTTTAAAATAAATACTAATATTAATGCAACAACTTCTTTTGTTGCTTTTTTTATTCGTTTTCATTAGGGAAATTTGATATTTAAATAATGATTAAACAAGATAATTGGAAAAAAAAATAGAAAATCATATTTTATAGTAGGATCATTTATATTCTAAGTAGAGGATATGAACACACTTTAATAGTCAGTATTTTTTAATAAATCATGACAATATAGTGAAAACTATTGAAAGCTCTTATTAATAGTAATGCGCTAATTTTTTATTTCATTAGCATTTTTGGTTTGTTTTACAAACACTTAAAAAACATTTGTTTTGGAGGTAATCAATAACTTTTTAAACGTTCTTACTCACATACATATATATATACGCATTAGATATAATAATTCACTTTATTGTTCTTAGGTAGAGCCATCTATTGTCAGATTGGTTAATCAATAAGTACATTTAAAAATGCTTAAAATGATTTTTAACCATTTAAATTCTCTAGTATTACTAATAAAACAAGCTTTATCCTAATAGATCGTTGATGAGAGCCATTTCTATATTTATCATATAGTTAATAAATTGTTCTTAACATTGCACAAAAGTTAAGTAAACTTGTAGATTAAATCTCAATGAAATATATGACTAAATATTGAAAGATGAAATTATCAGAGAGGTTTATTGATGATTAAATTAAAGAAAATGTCAACTTTCATTTTTATTTATTTTTCTTACTGAAATTACAATGAATATAGATAAATATATGTCCTTTTTTAACAACAAAAATTTGCTCTGTAATTAAGGAGGAGTAATGTCAAAAGAGGTTTACCAACAACTGCATCATTTTTAGTTCTGAGAAATTTACTCAGTTATAAGAATGGTAATCAAAATGTATTAAACTTAAAATAAAATCATGGTGAAGTAAATAAATCTGTTTAGAAAGCCAGTTACTTTGGTGCTCAAACATCAAATAATCTTTTAACTTTGCACCAAGAAAATGTCTTTACATAAAATGAACAAATTATATTCATAAAATACAAATTTGCTACAAACTAACATTTATTTCATATTTTATAGAGCAATTTAAAGCCTGTTTAGTATACAATTGGACAAAACACCAATAAAAAAGCATGATTTGTAGTGAATGAATTTGAGAATCTGGTTGTAATAAAAATTTTGAAGCATTTTTTTTCTAATAGTGACATCAAAAAAATTAACTAAATATTATAATTTATAATGCTCAAAATCGTTTAAATCACATTTAGATACATAAAAATTAACTTATGTTGTTTAAATACAAAGTTTATCATATATACTACCATGAATCAATGAACTATTACTTTGAAAATTGTATTAGAAAGAGACATGGACCATATAAAAATATTCTGTTGCTATTTTAAGTTTATCAAAATTATTTAGAAATCAATTTTATATTCATTGGAATAAAAATAGCTAATATTATCTGTAACAGAATTTTTGTCAATTATTAAGCAGGTATTACCATTTTGAACTTCAATCCCTTTTTTTCTGTATACATTATCATCAATATGAGCATTAACTTAATATTTGGGATTCTTTAATAACTTTTCAGCATATTTTTAATACCATCAGCATAACATTATATTCATAATTATATTTATAATAAAAGTCTTTAACACATTTTATAAAATTAAATCAATTGTAAAAACAATGAAATTTTCAAATTGATAAAATGTCTGCCTCCACATTCGTTCTAACATTAGGATTTTTTTATTTTAGATAGCTCTAAATTGAGATGGAATAATTTTCCATTAAGTGGGGTGACGGGCAAGATTTGGATAAAGAAGTTATGTCAGTATACTTGTACAAAAGATGGGATGATTGTGTTAGGAGGATTGTTGAGTGTTATAGTGGGAAGGAGTGGGATAGAAGAATAGATGCACTAATAAAGAATAGGGAGTTGGACAGATGGAGAACTAGTATGGAGAGTAAAACGAGTTTAAATATATATAGAAGTAAATGGAACATTGGGTATGAGTTAATTTATGATAATAGTAAGGAAAGTAGTTTATTGTTTAAGGCTCGAACGGGATCTTTAGCAACAAGGGAATATACACGTAAATGGAAAAATATGGGTGATTTAGTCTACAAGTTGTGTAAGGAAGGCATAGAAAATATTAGGCATTTTTTACTTCAATGTAAATGTTTGGAAGCCGAAAGGGTACAAATAATGAAGTTATGGAAGGTTAAATATGAACAAAGTGATTATACAGAAAGTGAGTTATTTGTTTTTATGCTAGGTTTGGGAAAAAATAAGGGGGATTTAGATATGGTGGTCATGGAGTTGACAAAGATTATGTTGTGGAAATGGCAAGGAGCAGATTATGGGAAAACTTAGGGTGGACAATGGATAAGGAAGGTAAAGTGGCTAACAGGTTTCTCTGGGCATAGTTGCTGAGAGATTCCTGACTCCGTTTAAGCAGAAGTCACAGTACATCACATCACATTACATTCACTAATAATAATCAAAAGCTATCATTTGGACATAGTTCTCTGTAGTCTGGTTGTTCTATCTTAGAGCTAAGATATTCAGTGATATAAATCTAATACTTTTGCATTGATCATAAAGCTCCACAATTCATTTTAAATTTCATCAGTTTAAGACTTTAATTTTTTTAAATTATATTTTATATTTTATTTTTATTTATAATTATTTAGTATATAAATATCCTTACTTATTTTAAGTATGTTTTAACTTTTTTGCATTTTTTGTCTATTTAATATTACTTTTCTGAGTATGTGGCTTAGTAATAAAAATAGTGTGCTGAAAAGCATTTTTTTTTTTTTTAATTTTCAATTGTCTAATTTTAATTTAAAAACAACACAAAATAAGTTAAATGTTATCATGCTGTTTTACTAGACGAAATGTCCTGGATCATTGATTCTAGAACTTTTTATTTTTTTAAATGCTGATCTAATGATGTTTTATATTATTCAAAGAAAAAAAAGCCTTAAGAATAAATAGTAAGTCGTGCCTTTACTATCCTTTTGTCTTTTTTTTTTACAAAAAAGTAGTCTTTTTTTCGTAAATATGCAATTAGTAAATAAAGGGACCCCCCTCCCCCTTATTAAATTCTAATCCCAACTATACTAAAGAAAATATCCTGAGAAATATTTTTTATTTTTTATATAATTTATGCTAAATGGTTGCTGATTTGAAAACGAGTCTACTGTCATCACATTTATGATTGATTTTAATCTATATAGTTAGATAAGAATGTAATTTAGTTACATCAATATAATCCATTTCATAGATGATTGGATGGATCGATAAATTAATGAATAACAGACAGATAATTACACAGATATAAATATAATTTTGCATATATATGTTAATATTTCTGGATACAAAACTGTACTAGCTGAAAAAGAAACCTGATGAAAGAAAAATAATTAATACACATGACCAGGCATGCTAAATTGCTCTGCAAAATTATTACAAATAAACAACGAAAAGGAAGTAAAGAGACAAATATATCTAGATAAATAGGCATATTTTGACTAAATCAAACACAAACAAACATATGCATAACTAAATAAAAAGATAAACGGATAGTTAGATAGATGATTGCACAAATGAATAAGTAAATAATTAGACAGATGAATAGATAGATATATAGAGATAAATAAAATAATAGATAAATATTATAGGTATATACACACAAACACTATCAAAAAATAAATAAATGGTGATAGCAACTGAAATTAGTAAGAATAAATAAACATATAGATAGATATATTGAAAGATGGAGACAGAAAAAGATAGTGGATAAATGAGAATTATTGAATGGATAGATAAACAGATAAATAAAAAAACTAATAGATTGTGTAAAATGATGTAGAGAAATAGATACATAAAGCTGGAGGGTTTGACAGAGACAAAGATAGAATGTATGGAAGGATAAAGGTTAAGATACATAGATAGATGGATATATAAATAGAAATATTGAATAGGTAACATTTTAACAATGTAAGAGCCTTATTATGATATTATCTGCACTAGGAAGAATTGTAATTTTTGGTTTTATTCATATATATATATGTTAAAACGAAGATTTGCACGTGTTAAATATATAAAATACATATTTTGCGGGTTCATCCGTGTTAAAAACTTTTAATATTAATATACTGACGTTTCAACTTGGTCACACAAGCCATCCACAGAGTTATAAAAGGTAGAAAGACAGTTGTAGAGGCGCTACAATCACTGATTTGAATAAAATGTTAAAATTCCACCAATAGCAAAAAATGTTAAAATTAGGAATGTTTTTTAAAAAAATCTTTCCAAATAGGAGGAAGTTTGCATGTATCATCTCACTTATTGATACAATCTGGCCTTTTAAGTATCTCAATGGCTTCTCTAATTTTGCATTGATAGAGATTATCACATCTGGATATGATCTGGTACTAGAAAAATCAATTTCATGACCTGAATCTATAGTATGGAGTGATAGTGCTGATGATGATGAGTGTTGTTTAACTGCATTAGCATGCTCATCTCTCCTAACACTGATGCGATGATTACTCATACCTATGTAAGAAGCTTTACAATTTTTACATGAGATTTGATAGACACCATGAGATTCAAGAGGGATTGAATCCTTAGGCTTGGTTATTATATTGCTGATCTTTTGATTAGCAAAAAATGCTGTATCTATATTATAGCATTTTAATATACGTCTGATACTGTCTGTAGTTCCTTTTATATATGGAACACAAATCCTAATAGCTGATTTATCATCTTTTTGTTTCCTATTTTGTCTATTTTGGGCTTGAAATAAGGCTTTTTTTATAAATTTGTAATTATAACTATTTGCTAATAAAACACTATTAATATGATTTATTTCTTCTTTCAGATGTTTTTCATCTGAAAGGTTAATTGCTCTATTTAAAAAAGTTTTGGCTACAGAAACTATCTGAGTTGGGTGATGATGAGAATGGAATTGCAAATATCTGTCTGCTTGTGTATCCTTTCTGTAAATAGAAAAAGATAAACTATTTGGTGTTCTGGTGACTAGAACATCAAGAAAAGGGAGTTTTCCATCAGACTCTGTCTCCATTGTAAATTTAATATGAGGATGCATATTATTTAAATGTAAGAAAAAATCATCTAATTTATTTTTTCCATGTTGCCATATGACAAAAGTGTCATCTATGTATCTGAGCCAAATGAGAGGTTTTAAAGATGATGATTCTAAAGCACGAGTTTCTATATATTCCATGAATAAATCAGCTATTACTCCTGAGATAGGTGAGCCCATAGGAGTACCAAAAACTTGTCTGTAATGCTGTCCATTGTATACAGAATATGTATTTAAGAGACAATGTTTAATTAAAGCAATAACATGGTCTGGTAAATTGCAACGTTGTGAGATTATATTTAAAGCTTCATCAATTGGAATGTTTGTAAACAAAGACACAACATCAAAAACTGACCAAAATGTCATTAGCATTAATTTTTAAACTTTTTAAAACAGAAATAAAATGAAGAGAGTTTTTAATATATGATTTAATATATGGGATTGTAGGTTTAATGAAATCCAATAAGTATCTGGCTAAAATATGAGTTGGAGAACCTATTGCACTTACTATTGGATGAAGGGGGGTATCTGGTTTGTGAATTTTTGGAAGTCCATAAAATTTTGGACAGACACAAGATTTTTCATGAGGGATTATTTTATTTTTTATCTCTGTTTCAATACATGATTTACTCATAATAGATTTTGTTGTTTTTCCAAATATGTAGTATGATCTCTTTTTGATAGTTTATAAGTTTTATCATTAAGCAGATCTAAAATTTTATTATGGTAAATGTCATGACCCATTACAACTGTGGCATTACCTTTGTCAGCTGGAAGTACAACAATTGATTTGTCCGATTTTATATTATTTAATGCTTGTCTTTCTTTCTTTGAAATATTATTTTTAGGAAGCTTAGCTTTTTTAAAAAATATTACAAATCTCAGCTATAGCCAAATCAGCCAATGTAAAATCAATTTTATCGAGAGCTGATTCAACATTACAAACAATTTTCTCAAAAGGTATCCGGGAAGGTGTTAAAGCAAAATTGAAATCTTTTTCTAAAACCGAAATTTCATCTGTGGAGAGGGCTTTTCTAGATAAATTATAAAATGTTTTTTGATTTGGATACATAATGTTTGGGGATTGTGTTCTAATTAGCATTTGCAATTTTTTCTTTTGCTTTGCTGTTACAAATTCCGAATCTTTAAATGATCTAAAACTTGCAATACGATCAAAACTAGTCCACAGTAAAGGATGTATTTTATTACTAAGGAATAAACGTAAATGTAGCAATACTTTATCAATTTTGTCTAAATTTTTCCGAGTTTCTTTAATAAAAGAGTTTAAAATAATATTGCTAGTTTTCCTTAGAATTTTACTAACATTATAATTGTTCTTGTGAAACACAATTTTACAGCAAGTGGATATAACATTGTGATTTTTGCACGCTAATAAAAAAGATAAATTACAAAGTAACTTCCATTTCTTAATCCACGTTCTTTCAATTATACGAAGCTGTTTAAAAATTTCCTCCCCGTAGAGGTTAATAATGTTAAAATGAAGATTTACATCGGTTAAATATATAAAAGACATATTTTGCAGGTTCATCCATGTTAAAAACTTTTAATATTAATATACTGATGTTTCGACTTGGTCACACAAGCCATCCACAGAGTTATAAAAGGTAGAAAGATGGTTGTAGAGGCGCTACAATCACTGATTTGAATAAAATGTTAAAATTCCACCAATAGCAAAAAATTTTAAATTTAGGAATGTTTTTTAAAAAAATCTTTCCAAATAGGAGGAAATTTGCATGTATCATCTCGCTTATTGATACAATCTGGTCTTTTAAGTATCTCAATGGCTTTTCTAATTTTGCATTGGTAGAGATTATCACATCTGGATATGATCCTGGTACTAGAAAAATCAATTTTATGACCTGAATCTATAGTATGGAGTGAGAGTGCTGAGGATGATGAGTGTTTTTTAACTGCATTAGCATGTTCATCTCTCCTAACACTGATACGACGATTACTCATACCTATGTAAGAAGCTTTACAGTTTTTACATGAGATTTGATAGACACCATGAGATTCAAGAGGGATTGAATCCTTAGGCTTGGTTATTATATTGCTGATCTTTTGATGAGCAGAAAATGCTGTATCTATATTATAGCATTTTAATATATGTTCGATACTGTCTGTAGTTCCTTTTACATATGGAACACAAATCCTATTAGCTGATTTATCATCTTTTTGTTTCCTATTTTGTCTATTTTGGGCTTGAAATAAGGCTTTTTTTTTATAAATTTGTAATTATATAACTATTTGCTAATAAAACACTATTAATATGATTTATTTCTTCTTTCAGATGTGTCTCATCTGAAAGGTTAATTGCTCTATTTAAAAGAGTTTTGGCTAAGAAACTATCAGAGTTGGGTGATGATGAGAAGCTATTAGGATTTGTGTTCCATATGTAAAAGGAACTACAGACAGTATCAGACGTATATTAAAATGCTATAATATAGATACAGCATTTTCTGCTCATCAAAAGTTCAGCAATATAATAACCAAGCCTAAGGATTCAATCCCTCTTGAATCTCATGGTGTCTATCAAATCTCATGTAAAAATTGTAAAGCTTCTTACATAGGTATGAGTAATCATCGCATCAGTGTTAGGAGAGATGAGCATGCTAATGCAGATAAACAACACTCATCATCATCAGCACTCTCACTCCATACTATAGATTCAGGTCATAAAATTGATTTTTATATTACCAGGATCATATCCAGATGTGATAATCTATACCAATGCAAAATTAGAGAAGCCATTGAGATACTTAAAAGGCCAGGTTGTATCAATAAGCAAGATGATACATGCAAACTTCCTCCTATTTGGAAAAAAAATTTTAAAAAAACATTCCTAAATTTAACATTTTTGCTATTGGTGGAATTTTAACATTTTATTCGAATCAGTGATTGTAGCGCCTCTACAACCATCTTTCCACCTTTTATAACTCTGTGGATGGCTTGTGTGACCAAGTCGAAATGTTAGTATATTAATATTAAAAGTTTTTAACATGGATGAACCCGCAAAATATGTATTTTATATATATTTACAAAAATTACTCAAAAAACATAAACAATCTCAATATCAATTTTAATTAACAATATCAATATGTTATCAAGGCAACCTCTTTTTAAAAGTAAAGATGAAATCCCACCTTTATTTATGATCCATTATATTTATATACACTCTAAAGATTGCAACTTAACAATAGAGGGTGAAATTATTGATAGAAAGACGTTTGAATACACCTCCTTAAACAGGTAAATATAAACCATTCTGAATGCAGACCAACAAATAGTCAATTATAAATTCAAACTGCAATTATAACCTTCAAATTGCACTCCAACAATGTATTATTCAAATAATTAGTATAATTATTTTCAAGGCTACACTATTATATATATATATATATATATATATATATATATATATATATATATATATATATATATATATATATATATATATATATATATATATATGAAAAAAAAACAAGTTTTAATCATGTTAAACTTGCTGTCGCTTGTATTTATGATCAATAGATGGTGTTTTACCAAAAAAAACATGGACCAAGCGTTTGTTTACATAAATGATCAAAGAGTAAGAATTAACTATCTCTTTCATTTTTTCCCACCTTCAGATCAGCTGATTTCAAGCTATTTGCTATCATCAGTGAAGGACAGAGCCAAGAAACTAGATCTAAATACTGACTCCAAGTGATTATGCACAAAGTTTCTATCACTTGCGAGCATGAAATTTTTCAGACCGATAATGTCTTCAAACTCAGCCAAACAAGCTAGATAGCTATATGGGTCTGATCTCAGTTCAGTTTCTCCACATAGTCAAAGCTCTGCAATCTACATTATTGCAGAAACCTTTAAAGGTACATTTATAAAAAACAAAAAAACAAGTTTTAATCATTTTAAACTTGCTGTCACATGTATTTATGATCAATATATGGCATTTTACCAAAAAAAAAACAGCAAGTTTAACATGATTAAAACTTGTTTTTTGTTTTTCATAAATGTACCTTTAAAGGTTTTTGCAATGATATAGATTGCAGAGGCTTTGACTATGTGGAGAAACTGAACTGAGATCAGACTCATATAGCTATCTAGCTTGTTTGGCTGAGTTTGAAGACTTTATTGGTCTGAAAAATTTCATGCTTGCAAGCTGATAGAAACTTTGTGCATAAACACTTGGTGTCAGTGTTTAGATCTAGTTTCTTGGCTCTGTCTTTCACTGGTGATAGCAAATAGCTTAAAATCAGCTGATCTGAAGGTGGGCAAAAATGAAAGAGATAGTTAATTTTGACTTTTTGATCATTTATGTAAACAAACGCTTGGTCCATGTTTTTTTGGTAAAACGCCATCTATTGAAGATAAATACAAGTGACAGCAAGTTTAACATGATTAAAACTTGTTTTTGTTTTTCATAAATGTACCTTTAAAGGTTTCTGCAATGATATAGATTTCAGAGGCTTTGACTATGTGGAGAAACTGAACTGAGATCAGACCCATATAGCTATCTAGCTTGTTTGGCTGAGTTTGAAGACTTTATTGGAATGAAAAATTTCATGCTTGCAATCTGATAAAAACTTTGTGCATAAACACTTGGAGTCAGTGTTTAGATCTAGTTTTTTGGCTCTGTCCTTCACTGATGATAGCAAATAGTTTGAAATCAGCTGATCTGAAGGTTGGCAAAAATGAAAGAGATAGTTAATTCTGACACTTTGATCATTTATGTAAACAAATGCTTGGTCGGTGTTTTTTTGGTAAAACACCATCTATTGATCATATATATATATATTGTATATATATATATATATATATATATATATATATATTGTAACCCTCCATCCTACTCTTCCCAAACAAATTATGTACATAAATTAAATGTTAAGACAAATATTATTTTCTGACTATTCAACTGGTTAGCATGAAACTATAAATCTAAAGCAGATTACAAAGTGATTATGAAGATAATAACTTCTCATTAAACTAGCTTTAAAATCCCCAAACAAAATATTATGAGATTAATTTAATATTTGTCAAACCAATAAATAATTAATCCAGTCTATGAAATGAATATGAGATTGGAATTATAAATTAAGTAGTACATAAATTAGGATGTAAATAATTAAATGGATGATGAAAATAAATAAGAATTGAATAATAAAATGAAAGCAGCCTAACAGTAAAGAGAAGAGAAAGGTGTGTTAGAATTCTGAAGGATTAAGATACTGGTAGACTAAGAGCTAATGACTGATTAAGATGGTAATAGGATAAAAATCAGTGAAGGTTGAATTAATTATGATAATGAATTAAGATGAAATAAGAAGGAAGAAATAAAGAAAGATTGAGATGCTAAATGAGAACACTGATGATGATTGAAGATCATATCCATAACTATAAACTGATATTGTATTAAATGATAGTAATATAAACTAAAATAAAATATGTATTCCAAGCTTAACCAACCAGAATATTTACCATCAAATTAAAACAAAATATAAGCTCAAAAGTAAGAAAGAAGAAATCAGAGTACAGTAAATAATTCTAAATATAAAAACTTACCATAAATTTAACATTATACCATGAACTACTAACTTATTCTTTTCATGGTTCAAATAAATTAACTATTATCCTTTTTCCAGATACACTTGGGTCAGTGAGAGAGATTTTGCTTCTACCCAACTATAACAGACAAAACTGTTTATAAACAGTTAGAATTACTAAGATATCTAGCAATCTCAATACCAACTAAATATGAAATTTAACTCTATAAAGTAAGCACAAACTCTTAATCGATCTAAATATCTTACAATTCTCTTTTATTCAATAATTATGGTCTATGTGATCATAGATAAGTGAATGATGTATTTGATAGTTCATCTTTACTATATTATTTAAAATAATATATGCACTTCAGGAGAACAATGTTTAAATCACACAATGATGATGCTTTGAATGTACTTTTAAAAAAAAAAAAAGTATAACAAATTTATTATGGTATTAATGTATAGTAAATTATACTACATTAAGTAATGATGAATTTGAAATAACAAGTTAATGTGTGGATAGCAATAACAATAATAATGTGAGTGATGATTAGCAATAATACCGCAGACAACTAGATAAGAATTTCACAGTAACAAGATTTATTTACATTATTTACAAATTTTTTTAACATCATAAACAGTTAAACATCTATTCCCAGAAAACATATATAAAACAAGGTATATTTTCTTTTGATTACATGTATAGGTCATAAAATAATAAAATACCATAATTCTTTTATAGTCATTATCACTGTTAATTAGGTTTTCACTATGGTATATTATAAAAATGGTACATTACATTGCTTAGCATAATTAAACATTACAGTACAAGATAATAATATTTTCCAATTAATAAGGGTAATTGACAAATTTAATATTTAAACTCAATGATTGAAGTAGCATTTTTCATGATAGCTTTCTTAGCTGTATATAAGGATATGATAATGACAATTATCATATTAAGCACAAATATAAGAATTATTCTTTGACATAACTTGTTTAATATTATTTAATATGACATTAATTAACTCTACTGTTAGATCCTTATTTTTTAACCTAAATAAATTTCTAAATATGGATACAGACATCAGAAGTCAGATGTATACATGATATTATCACTGTCTATGTCCATAAATGATCATGCTGATTATAAAAAGGCTTTACCGATCCATTGACGAATTACTGCTTGATGATCATAAATGACAGTACATATGTGCTTATCTCCTGTTATGCTTGACATAAACTCAGTCTTATAATTATTAATAAGTTTTGTTGGTAGTTTTATTGGCTTGTCCATAAGTTGTCACAGCCCAATTCATACACTATTTGACTTCACTAAACACTATAGATAACAAGTATCCTTGATTAACTTTATGTTAGCATTGCTATACAAATTTTTAAAATACTCAAAATAACTTCACCATACCCGGTGAGAAAGTCATTCTACATCCTCCTGAGGGATAAGACAATAAAAAGAGGCTTTTTACAATGGCATTACCTTGTTGTATAATCATATGGCAAATTCCCATACCATTTTCTTAGATATAAATGTGTGGGTCTTGTCTTAACACAGGGAAACATAATATGTGCCTTGAGAATAACCCTTTCTCTAGAGATTCATGATGCAACTTAAGCATTCTTTATTTATTGCCTTCAATAAAATAATCCACTCATGGAGTAAATAATGGGTGAGACTATTCTCTCTCTCTCTCTCTCTCTTCTCTCTCTCTCTCTCTGCCCATGCATCCTATATATAATACAGTGTTTAAAGCACCTTTATATTTCATATATTTATCAGATGTACTCTCACAAATCTTTATTATTACAATAGCAAAATCAACATAATTTTCACATTAAGGCTAAAGATAAATATTTCACTTCCTAATTCATAACTGACAGTGTAATAAACAAGTCAACATTTTATAAGTCAAACAACTAGAAAATATTTTAAAATTATGATAAAATATTGCTATAACAAGGAACACACACACAGTCAAAGAAACATAGCAGATTATACACGCATCCTGGACATACTGACTATAGGCAAACTTTAATACATATAAAATGCTTATATGGTAATTCTATACTATAAAATAACCATGGTATCATAAAAAACTACTATTCCACCTAATGATGATTGACTCTGTCTGTTTACCTGTAATAAACTGTTCACATATATAAGAGATGAGCATCTCTATTTTATAAAGCTTTCGTAATATTAAATTTTAGACCAATCTGTAAAAACAATTATGTGTATATCATTTTCTGTTTGCAGACTTATTACAAATATATGTCATAAAATATACCCCAATAATATATAAAATTCATATATAAAACCCCTGATAACATGAACAATAAAAAAAAAAAAACTATTAATGTGATATTCCATTTTCTTAGTTCATCCTTTTATGTACCTTTAATACGAGCTAAATGATGGGGGAATGAAATCCTCCTGGGTATACATTTTATGAGCTATGTTTCTATAGTTTTTCTTTTTTAAATACATATATTTTGATAATGTAAACAAATAAGGCCTTCGAAAAACTTTATGGAAACAAAATCTTATAAAAAAAGTGCTTAAAATCTTTCTGCATAATTTTGATCTAAAAATTTAAGCTATATAGTAGGAGTATCCAGTTTAACAAAAAAAAAGCAACATTTTTTTTCAAATGCACTTATTGATTTTCTTTTGTTCACAGCATTTTATTTTAATAATCCAGAATGAGTCGAGTCTTTTAAAACATTTTTCTTTATTTATTATGTTACGTTTTCTATATTAAATATTATACTGTTTTTGAGATATAATAATTTCCATTAACTATTAGCATTGTAAA